>JASDQU010689690.1:17178-36335 GCA_032191745.1 Picea mariana
AATTATGGAAAGTGGTTATAATAAGGTTAACCCTAAAATGAGGAAAATGGGTTAAGTGGTCAAGTGGCTATTGGATACATGGAAAAGTGACAATTTGGGAAAAGTTGGACATAGGTAACTATGTGGACAAAGTGTCTAAGTGGACAAAGTGGCCTAGAAGATGCTTCGAAGCTACTTGGAGAGTATAAATAAGAGGCACGACTCTCTCATTTTAATCACACTTGAGAATATTGAATATCTATAGGTGGCCGAGGTAACCAAAGGATATCTAAGACGAATTTTAGAGGGAAGGTGAAGTAAGAAGGCTGAAATTCAAGGGAGGGTAAATTCTTTTGAGGATTCTCTCTAAGGTATCAAACAAATCTACCATTGAATCTCTGTAAATTTAATTCATCGTGGGTTGACGACGGAGGCATGGAGGGTGATGTGTTTTATCGGTAAATTCAAATGGTCCTTTTGATTCGCACACGAAGTAGAAACTAATGCAATATTTGGAATTAATTAGTCACTTAAATGCTCTGAATCTAAATATATCTAGCACTAAAACATCCCATCGTGTTGCTTTCCTAGTGGGCGGATCGGGGATCGGAAATGTGTTACAGGTGCTTCGTTGATATTCTTCTGTGAAAAACCTTCAAGTCGATCGATTACATCGTACGGTGCTGACATGGAAAAAATTGGCTCTAGACACATGGCAATGAAGACCAGTGACTTAGCTCTCGAGTATTAGTCGAAGTTGGGACATCCCTCCAGTTGTGCGTTCTTAAACTAAACTTGGGATCATCGATGCTGAAAAGGTGTCGGGGATTGACGATTGGGGTTAAACCTATTGTGTAGTTTCCTTTGGGTTAGTGTCTTCAAAAATTCCCGATTCCGAAACGTTTCAGGAGTCTGTGATCGGAGAAAAAATTTTAGTGTGGTCCGACCGTTCATCGCAGTTTGGTCTTCTCTGTTTTGCTAAGAACGTCGGGTATCGACCATCGACGATATCATTTCTTTCTTCATTAACGTTTACTCTTTTATCCTTTTACCGATGCCGAAGGGGATCGGTTGTCGGCGATATCCTTGTATGATGCTTGTCGCAAAATAAAAATTTCTTTTGTTGATGCCAATGAAGATCGACGTTCGACTGTGGTTTTTTTGAGTGATTTTCCTTCATCTTTTAAATCCTTTCGATGCCGAATTTGGGTGCATCGGGTGAAATTTTTTGGTGGTTGATTCTTTATTTAAAAGTTAGGACTTTTAACTCATTAGTTTTGATAGATTCAAGAAAACTTTGAAATACTTGATGAGAGTCAAGATGATAAGCAAAGGAAACATTTTTCACAATGAAGTCGAATTAGACGGTGCAACACATCAAGTGGTACCCAAAAAAGTAAAATTTGACATAGGATTTTTAGGGTGTGTTGAGTTCTCAACAAATGGCAACTTACTGGGTGAAATAATAATCTATATTCCTCCTTCGGGCTCGGCTGATGCAAAAGCTGGTGGAGAACTTAACTAGTTTTCATCAAAGCTTCTTTTACCTTTGCGTTTGGAATTTTCCCGGTTGATGCATCCAGATTTGCTTGTGGGGTTTTAAATTCTTTATTCCACCTTCTTTTCTTGTAACATTGACTCATGCCTTCTTTTTCCAAGAGTCTAGTAAATAATTCATAGTAACTAGGCACTTTTGTTCCTTTCATTCATTTTATACGGTGTTGCTCCACTTCCAGCGAGCGTCCATAGCCCCGGTGGAGTCACCCCAACGTCACAAAACTTTCTCCACTACCAACAAGCATCTATAGCCCCGACGGATTTATCTGCATACCCTCTCCTACTGTGCACTCAATTGATATAGTTTATTTTTTATTTTGGCAGAATGCCCTGAGCGAGCAGGAGAGGAGGACGTATGTTATTTGCAAAAAATATGACATGATTAAGGTGAAGCTTACTAGCTCTATCTCTAAGGTGCATGTATTCCTTTCCAACTTTCCTTCTTTCCTTTAAAGCCTTACCAAATGACTAATCAGATACTTTCGCATTTCTCTGAATTTGTTCCTCTCCGGAGGTTAGATGGAAAATCCCTTGAAACAGCCGTAGGTTCTCCATTGTTTCTTGTGTTTGTATGTGAGCGATGAGTTAGGAAGAGAGTTCGCTATGTCACATGATTTGAGGTCAACCATTCTCTTGCCAAACACAATATTTCAAAATCTCGGAAGGATGATTGCGAAAGACAAAACAAAATGTAAAAAATGCAAAAGATAAATCGACGAATCAAAAGAAAAAATAGACAAAATTAAAATTAAAATCATTTTTTTTTTGAATTAATGAAAATATTGTTTAAGGGCTTGGCCATTTACTGGGAGAGCGTAGGATTCTCCCCTCATATTCTGTAGTTGATATGTGCCTAACCCAATCTTCTTAGACACCTGGAAAGGTCCGAGCCATATATTCTGAAACTTAGAATGTTTTCCTTTAGGATCATTTGCTCTGTCCCACTTCAGGACTAGGTCTCCTACTTCAAAATTATTCTCTTTAGCCTTATGCTTATCAAACCATATTTTAACTATCTGCTGGTGGGCTATAAATTTTGATTTATCTTTCTCCCTTTCTTCTTCCAACATGAGTAGGGTGTCAATTCTTCGTTGTAAGGTTGATGAGGGATGTCCCCTAGACTCCTGAGCAAGATGAAGAGATGGAAGATATAGTCTGTTCGAGAGAATGGATTCCTGTTCTTATACTAGAAAGTATGGGGAATTCCCTATATATTCCTTGGGTGTAACTCTGTCAGCCCATAAAGCGTTATGGAGTAGGTTATGCCAATTCCTCTGGTTTTCTGCAACCGTTTTCTTCAATATCCTCTTGAGGTTATTATTAGTTGATTCTTCCACTCTGTTTCCTTGTGGATAATAATTTTCAGAGTATCTGATTATGATTCCTTTTTCTAGGGAAACATCTGCTAATAAGGTGGAATAAAAGTAAGCTACATTATAAAAAACAAGAACATAAGGGACATCAAACCTTGTGATTAATTGTTGTTCTATGAATTGGATTACCACTTTCACGTTTACATGAGTCAGGGGAATGGCCTCTGCCCATTTCCTAAAATAATCAGTGGCAGTAAGTACATACGTGTGTTGTTTTGAAGAGATTGGTGTAATCTCTCCTATGATATCTAACCCCCATTTCTTAAAATGCCTAGAAATGATCACCAGTTGGAGTGGGACCGCTACTCTCTTTTCTCTCTCAGTTCTTATTTGACAAGTTTTATAGTTTCTAGCGTATGTGTGAGCGTCCTTGAACAAAGTGGGCCAATAATAGCCGACTCTTAGTATCTTATGAGTGGTGGTGTCTCCTGCAAAATTTCCACCAGTAGGGACATCATGGAGCTCCTTCAGAACCTTATCTGCATCTTCACGTTCAAGGCATCTCAAAATTACCCCATCATAATTAACTCGGAAGAGTACCAAATTTATGAGGCAATATTGCATAGATTTTAACCTGAGAGCTCTCCTTTCCCTAGGGATTAGGTTTTCCAGACAAGTACCATGATGTAGGAGATAAGTCAAGTTTTCATACCATGACTCATGTTCTGTGGAAATGTATGAAGCTTCACCACACCATAATACCATTTCATTCTCCCATCTGGGGTCTTAATTTACTTGGTCTTGAGCTTCAACTGTCAGTTTGCATAACCCTTGTCCTTTAACTAGTTTAGCATGTTTTATATCTAGATCAAATTCTTGGACTACTTCCATCCAGTTCCCTCTTCTTTCCACCATCTCCTGTTGAGTAAATAGGGATCATACTGCGGGGTGAGGCACGATTACTTTGGTGTGGTTCTTGAGGATGTAAGATCTGAAATGTTTCACTGCTTTTTAAACTGCGTAAGCCTGCTTGTTGATGGCAGGATAATTTAGTTCATCTCCTTGGATATTAGTGCTTATGAATGACACAAGAGCCTCGTTGTTGTCATCATCCTTCTAAGTCAATACTGTAGCTAACGATTGTTCGGAGGCGAAAGTATAGAGGAAAAAATATCTACTAAAATTAGGGCTTCGCAACACTGGATCTTGAGATATCACAGTATTAATATTGTTGAAAGATTCCTTTCGTTCATCATCCCACTTAAACTCAACATCCTTACGAATCATTTTTCTGTAGGGGTTTGATAGTCTCCACGAAATCGGGAGTGAACTTCCTCACAAAATTTATTTTCCCCAAGAATGACTTCATATCCTTCTTGTTGTGCGAAAATGGAAGATGAGCTATAGCCTTAATTATTTCTAGGTCTATGCGAATGCCTGCTTGAGATATGATGTGGCCTAACAACTTAACTTGATCGACACCGAAAATAGTTTCCTTAGGGTTTAAGGATATTCCGTATTTCCTACACCTTTCGAAAATCTGGGTTAAGTGTTGGATGTGATCTTCCTTGTTCTTTGAATATACAGTCATGTCGTCCAAGTACACTACTACACACTTTTTGATTAGTCCCCAAAATTCTACGTCCATGGCCCTCTGGAAGGTTTCTCGTGCATTGATTAACCCAAAGGGCATGCGTTTATAAGAAAAAGTTCCCCTCTCGGTTCAGAAGGTAGTTTTCAAACGGTCTTCCTCTGAAACTAGAACTTGGTTGTAACCTGAGAAACCATCTAGCAGAGAGAAAATCTCAGAGCGAGACACAGTCTGCAAGAGTTGCTCCATTGGTGGGACTAAGTAGTTGTCCTTTTATGAAGCTTTGTTGAGGTTTCTAAAATCTACGCATAGGCGAATCTTGCCCGAATTTTTCCTCACAAGAGCCTGATTTGCTACCCATGTAGAGTGTCTAACTTGGAAGATAATTTTGGTGTCTAAAAATTTCTTTAACTCCTGACACATGAGAGGCTCCAAGGATGGGTGGTACTTTTATAGCTTTTGTTGGAAGGGTTTCACTTCAGGTTTTAACGGGATAGTGTGTTGAATGATGCAAGTATCATAAGTTTTCAGATCCCGGTAGGACCATGCGAAGACATCTTGATATTGTCTGAAAAGTTTTAGATAGGCCTTCCTTTACTCTTTAGATATGGTCTTACTGAGATTTACATTCTTTGGATTTTTCGGGGTTTCGATATTTATAGTTTCATGCATGGGATAGGAACTATCGGTCTTCGCATTTTTTGACCCCTTGAATCTTTCTTTTAGGTCAAAAAGGTTTTCTAAATTAGCTATCCCCTTTGGTATTGTGTGGGACTTCGATCTGTTTGTTGGTTGAGCTATCTTAGGATTGACCTCTGTTGTTTTTTCTTGGAATACTTCATCGTGAATAGCCAATCCTTTGAAATTATCTTGGTTAGTAAAAAAATTTATGATCTCTTCATCTCCTTCAAAGACATTCCAATTAGAAATATTTTTGGGCACCGATGGTTTGTAGAGATGTTCTCGGGTGAAAAGAGAAGCTTCATAATATTCCAAAGGTGATAGCCTTGATGCAGTGGTGGCCAGAGAATCAACAAGAATGTTCTTCGCTCTGGGGACTGCTGTGGGGTTGAAAGATTTGAAATGTTCTATTAGTCTATGCACTTCCTGTTGGTAATTATTTAGGTGTGGAGAGTTGCAATGTATAGTATTCCTTATTTTCCTGAAAATGATTTCAGAGTCTCCGAACACCTTAAATTCTTGGACGTTCAGGTACATGGCTTTATTTAACCCTTGTAATAGAGATTCATACTCGACAGTTTTATTTGTGCATTCAAATTCTAGTCTACAGGACAAAAAATTTCGTTTGCATTTCAGATTAATGAGGATACACCATGTTAGCACTCTATAAATTTTGTCCGGCTGATAGACAAACGACAGAGGTAACTGTTTCAACCAGATTTAGAAGTGAAGCCCTAGCCTGCTCAACTCAGAGAGGGCTCTCTTCTGTTACTTGATATTTATTTGATAATCAGTGGATAGATTTAGTTTGTTTTGGTGGTTTTTAATAAACTTGTTGGCAATGAAGGGGAGGAAAACTCATGGCTATGGAGTCAAAATTCTGAAAGTGAATGAAAAAAATGATCAGCCGGTAGAACTCTCCAGAGGATAAAGGCTAAATGAGGTGATAAATCTGAGTTATATTTGAATTTAAGTAGAGTGTAGGAAGATGGAAAAAACAAATAACTGCATCATAGCATTACTGAAATGAATTCTGAATTCGTTAAGAAGAAAATTACACAGTTTAAATTGCTTAAGCCCAGAGCATCACAAGATGAATTCAGGGCCTTTAAATCTCCAATTTAAACAGAAGAAAATGCAAATGAAATAAAAGATCACAAGAAATACATACAATGAAGGAAGACAAAGCTCATATCACCACCATTAGAATCTTTTCATATAGACTTCAAAGCTTCTACATATATATTCAATTCATCTTTAAAAATTTACAATAGAGTTCGAAACAACCAAAAAGGTGCCCTTGCACTTCTGCCAACATTAATTCATTCAAATGTACCAATATTTATACAATTTGATTACAATGGCTGAAACTGAAATGTTTCAGCTTCTAAAAATGATTATAATAATTTCAACTGACAGTCTCTGTATATGAACCGATTTACAATGATTAAACAAAAGGAAGTTTCAAAACTAGGGATGGATTTCTCTGACTGCTCAGCTTCCTTTACAACATCTGTCTTTCCCTGATATTCTATTGAACTTGTTGGTTTGGTGACCCTGAAGGTTACTTACTGGGTCCGAGAAAACTACATTTCGTCTTGCCCAGCCGCACGATTTCCTTCCACTATGAGTCAGAAGTAGTCTCGTAATCCATCATCTCCTTTATCAAAATCTCTAGGTCAATGCACGTAGCATAGGACATAGTCAGTAGCCCAATATTCATTGTTTTAAGCTGATTCAAAATCTCAAAGTCCGTGTCCAAATACTCTACCAAAATTGGGCCTTTCAGACTTTCCTCCATAGCTTCAAATTTGGAATGATCCATTCTACACCAAGTGAGGGGAGAATTGTAGTCTTCTTGATTGTATAATTTACCTTTGCCATCCCAAAATGGTGGGAGGCCCTTGATAAACAATTGTTCAAATGTATCCTTAAACTCCTGTATACTGTGCTCCATTTGCATAGCTTTGTTTTGAACCGATTTGAGCAAGTTATGCTTGGCGATGATCCTCCTGGCCCAGATGATCAACACAGTTTTGTCCTTTACCCCAATAGTCTGAAGATCAGCAGTGGGCAAAAAATTCAACAAATCAATAGCGTTCTGGTCCCATTCCGAGGATTTCTTGGCTAATGTTTCATTAACAACAGTACACCTTCTTCGGGCCATGGTAGCCACTTTGTCTTTGTCATTTATAAAATTTAGATAAACCTTGAACTTAGCAGCCTCTGCAACAATATCATCCCAGATCACACGTTTAGATCCTTGTAACAATGTTTTACCTTTTAACCTCATTTTCAACTTATTTACTCTCTCTTGAAAATCTTGATTCTCTCTTTGGAGTTGAGCCATCTCTTCATCTTTTATTTTCATCTCTTGTTTCAGCTTTTCTAAGACCTCCTTAAGGATTTTGATTTCCCATGTCTGTAAACTTACTTGGGACATAGCTTGAACCAATCCATCAGTGCTTGATCCAACTTCTATATTGGAAGGTACAATAAAAAAAATATCTGATGTTTCTACCTGTCCCCGTAACCAATTTTCTTTTTCTTTTTCTAGTTGCAACACTTTAGCTTTGTAATTTAGTGCTTATTGTCTAAATGTCTCCTTCTCTTGCTCTAGAGAAACTAGCTCTGCTGTCTGTGGATGTTATGTGGAGGACATCTTCAACTTCTTCTTTAGAATTTGGATAATCTTCTCTTTCTCATCTAAAGAAGCCTTTACTCCTTGAGGGCCTTCAGATTCCAATCTTTTGACCTGTGTTTGCTAGGCTTTGATGAATGATTTCTCCTACTTCAATTGACCATCTAATTTGAGTGCATGTGTTGTCAATATCGAAACCCTAAGACCTAAACTCAGGTAGTTTGAATATAGAATGTCACTGGAATTCTTGTGAAACTTCACTTTTTCTGGGGCACCAATATTTTCATAATGCATCTTGATTTCAGACACTTTATCATCATCTCCTATTGCTATATTAAACGTCTTTCTTTCCACATCCCTGACTGAGAATTGGGAAGCCTTATGTTGGGATATATTCTCCACTTCGGGCAACAAGTCTCTTATTTCACTATTGGCCATACTTCCCTTCACAACATACTAGTTCATAAGTCTTCTTTGGACTAATAAACTTCCCCAAGTGTCTTTCTATATACATGTTTCTTGCTGCTGAAAACCCTTGAGATGATTTCACTTTGTGGCATGCTTCCTATACTAGCCTCTTCGTTCTTGGTTGCACTTTCCACCATCTGCATGCTCGTTTTCTCTTTAGGATCTTCTTCTTCCAGGTCCACTACCTGAGAAGATGGTGTGATTTTAATTTTCTTGAGAATATGTTTCTGACTACTGGCACCTAGTGCCTCTGAACTACTCCTCTTGTTATAAACACTCACCTTTGGAGCTTTAATAATCAACTTTGGAGAAGTTTTTTGTGTTTGGATCTGCTGAGGGGAAGACTCTATTTTTTGTGTATGATCAAGCTGCAAAGTGACTTCCATATTTGCACAGGCTTCCAAGTTTGCCAATCTATAAAATTCTTCAACTTGCTCATGTTCATAGGGGCTTTGTCTGCTCAACAATATTCTCTTAGATATGATCTGTTGTGGGTCATATCTCCTCCCTTGTAGCTGTGTAAACCCAAATTCACTGAGTTTGGCTTGAATCTGAGGTAAACAAGATCCAGTCTTTACCACAAAGGGCCCTACCATGAAAGGGAATTTTAAGTTAGAAGCCTTGTGCATTTTCAGAAAATGTTCTATCTCTAAAATGATCCTTTGTCTGATGAAATCTAAGGCAAAGACTCTGGTAGTCAAAAATACTGGTAAAAGGTAAGGTCCTTCTTGATAACCATATACCCAAATTACAATAGACTCTAAAAACAACATCCAATATCCCACCCTATTTTCTAGATTAGGTTTTAAAGAGATTTTCATTTCTTCCAAAACCCGTGGCAGGTCCGTGCCGAAGATGAGACTATAAACCCTGGACATAATCTTGTTTATGAAAACAAGCATGGTGATTCTTTTGCATTCATTCGAGATGAATTCTTCTTCATGAAATTCGGTCTTATTTGATTCCAAAATCATTCTCAACAAGTGCGTGTAGTACCTAAAGTGTCTCAATGAATTGAAATTTATCAGCTGTTGGTGCATATTGTCATCGATGAACTTGTCAAAACTTATACAAACTGACTGACTAGACTCTGACATAAAAAAGGTAAACAGGAAACCCAACATGACTTCTACTACAAAGTTTTCATTATCCAACCCTAAAATTTGACTAAGTAGGGAACAAGCCCGTTGGACTTCAATAACCATGAAACTTACACTGACAGGTAATGACAGACTTTCAGAATGGTGTTCATTTTTAACAATGGTTTGTAGAAATAGGGTTTTTACTTCAGGGGGACACTCTCGATAGACTGTGATAATTTTCTCTTCCTCGAAGGGCTCTGACACAGTGGGGTAAGACTCTGGTATACTGAGGGTGTGTCAAATTGACGGACTATCTATTTCGCATAAGACCTGTGATCCTAACTTATTCAAAATGACCTTTTCTTCCTGCGAATACTGTTCTGCACACCAGCTTATGAACTCTAGGAAAGGGAAAATGACTTCTACAGCGTAAGGGGTAATGGAAGGTTGGGCCGCTTCGAGGAAGGGTATCTATTTTCCAACATTGTCTAGTAAATTGGATCTGGACACAGAAATGGGTGAAACTGTAATTTTTGTGTCAAAAACATCGGAATCCCTGTCAATTTGGGCTTCTTCTTTAGAGGCGGATTCTTGTTGTTTCATGGATAAAACGTCAGGGTTGGTGGACATGATGAAAAATACCTGTAACTGGGCGGAGAATGTGCAAAACTGGTTAATTTTTGATCTTTAATTTCGAATGGGGGGTTTGCGCCACTTTTCAAACGTTCGAGTGCTTTGAAAAATTATAGAATAATGACCTGGGGCCCTCCTTTTATATGCATTTTTCGATATCGGGGATTGGAAATAACGGTTTTGGGTAGAACACTTTTCATCCCGATGTACCTCTAGTGGCGCCATGCATCCACGAAATGAAACCATGGTATTTTCCTTGACCCTCTCTCACATAATTAAACCTTGCGCTATTTCATCACCCGATATGGGTTTTGGCCGTTGATCTGCGCTGCTTCAAGATATATGGTCCACCAGGCCCCACCTTTCGTGCTTCCGCTATATTTATCCATATGCCACCATATGTGACCTTATCCTCCAAACTATCACGCTTCCATAGCGATGTAGCTCTTCGCTAAATTTCTGAGACTTGGATCCTATTTGAAAATTGTTATGGTGATAACATAGGCTCCAACTGGGGATGTTATCCTCCCTGCAAGGTAGCGAAGAACTGTAGACTAAGTGCCTACCCATTGGGATGTGGTTTATTCATGAAATCTGAATCTGGTGGTCTTTATTCAAAAAATCAAAATTGACCCAACATAGCTCAGGGCCTTCACGTCGGGCTTCAACTATGCTGCTTTTATTCCAACTTCTTCATGCGAAAAGAAAAACACAAAACGATTATTAATAATGAATGGAAGGGGTGATGATGTTTAAATGATATAATTCTTGAGGAACCTGTCATTCACTGGTCCTCCTCCAATGAGCTCTCCATTACTCTCTTGTAACAAGTAGGCATTGATCCCACGGTATGCTGCAATTTTGAAAAGGCCCAACCATAGGTGATTAAATTTCCCATGTTTTCCCTTATCTTCATTTTTGGCATCCCATTTTAGTACCCAGTCTTCTGGTTCGAAGTCATCCACCTTGGTATGTCTGTCAAAAACCTCTTTGATCTTGTCTTGGCATAGCTGGGCATTATGGAAATCCTTTTCTCTAGTCTGCTATACACTGATGAGCTCATCCACCCTTCTTCGTGTGGCGTCTGTCTTTGCGTCTTTCCCCTGCAACAATCTCATCACCGACAACCCCAATGTAGTAGGAAAAATTTCTTCAGTGCCATAAATGATATGAAAAGGAGATCTTGCTATGGACCTCTTAGGGGATATTTTGTCAGCCCACAGTGCATGGATGGGATCTTTGTGCCACGCCTTTTTATTTTCTTGTAACAATTTTTTGATTATTCTGACTAAGATTTTATTAAAAGACTCAACCAATCCATTCCCTTAAGGGTAGTATGATGTAGAATGACCAAGGGTGATATTGTAATCACTGCAATTTTTTTCTATTTTCTTGGATTTGAAAGTTGTTGCATTGTCTGTTATAATCTTGATTGGGCATCCAAATCTAGATAGAATATTGTCTTCTAAGAATCGAATGATAACATCATATGTCACCTGCCTGGTGGAAACTTCCTCAATCCACTTAGTGAAATAATTTGTTGCTGTCAGGATCCATTTATGTTGAGCTGAGTATTGTGGATGTATTTCCCCTATAAAATCAAGGTTCCACTGTTTGAAAGGATCTTCCACTGAAATGGGTTTTAAAGGCAAAGACTGCAATTTTCCTTTCCCATCAAAGATTTGACATTCATGGCACTTTGAAACCTCTTTATAAACATCGGGAAAAATTCTAGGCCAATAAATCCAGCCCTCAAAATTTTATGCACATTTGTCTTCCAATAATGATGACCTCCATAGTCACCTTTATGAAAATCTCTGATGGTTTTCTATGCTTCTTCTTCTATCAAACAACTCAATAAAATCCCTCCTGGATATTTCCAATATAAAAATTCATTCACTATACAAAATTTTGTTTCCTTCAATTTTAAAAATCTATCTTTTGTTTTACTGAATTCTGGAGGAGCCTGCAAAGTTTTCAACACAAAGATGATATCTGCATACCATGTAGATTCAAGAAATTTCTGGGATATTTGTGGAGTCGCCTTTTCTTCTTTTGCTGTATTGTCTGAAAAGTCTGTAATGAAGTTTATTCCCAAGATTTCACAGTTTGTTTGTGCCATCAACTTAGCAAGCCCCTGACCTTTGATCAACTTGGTGGGATTAATATCCTAGTCATATTCTAATAGAACTGTTATCCATTTACCCCTGTTTTCTTCAAGATCAGGTTGTGTTAAGATGTCTTTCACTGAGCTACTGGGAACATATGTAGTAGTATGGGAATGTAGGATGTACACTCTGAATTATTTCTCCATGATGTCATATTTCAAAGGAGCATCCCTCAATGTCTTATTGTAGTATGTCATGGGCTTCTCAAAATTTTGGTCATCTTTATGGAGTAAAACACCAACAATTGTGTGTTCTGAGGCGAAGGAGAATAGTATAAAATCCTTTTCAAAATTAGGAATGGACAGTACTGGAGCCTTGGTAAATTCCACCTTGATGTCTTCAAAGGAATTTCTCGCTTCAGGAATCCACTTTATTTCATTTCCCTTATTGAGAATGTTGGTGATTTGTTTTATGATTTCAACCAAATTTGGGATAAATATTTTCAGAAAATTCACTTTGCCCAGGAAATATTGTACTTCCTTTTTACTTCTGGGTATGCCAATTTTTAGGATTACCTCAGATCTGTTGGGGTCTACCTTTATCCCTTATTTTGAAATAATGTGTCGCAACAACTTTCCTTCTTCCATGGCGAAATTTGAATTCTTAGGATTTAATGAGATCCCTAACTTTCTGCATTTTTGAAATTTCCTTCTGAGATGTTTGAGGTGTTCCTCATATGAGGTAGAATACACAGTGATGTCATCCAAGTATATAAAAATGAATTTGTCTTTTTAATCAACAAAATCTATGTCCATATCTCTTTGAAATGTTTCCCCTGCATTCATAATCCTAATCAACATTTTGGCATACATGAATGTTTCCCGTGGTGTGGTAAACATTGTCTTCTCCTGATCGTTAGGGTGTACCATAATATGATTGTATTGAAAGAAACCATCTAACATTGACATCTTCTGAGAGCCCACCACCTTCTGTAAAATATGATCCATTTTGGGAAATGGGTAGTTGTCCTTAAGAGATACCTTATTCAGGTTCCTGAAATCCACACACAACCTAATTTCTCCACTCTTTTTTCTAATAGGTACTAGATTTTCCACCCATTTGGAAAACCTTAGGGACACTATGATTTTGGCTTCAAATAGTTTCTTCACTTCTTTCTCTATCAAAGGCAACAATAAAGGATTTTTCCTTCTCAATTTCTGTTTGAATGGTTTGTGATCTTCCTTTATTGGGATAACATGATGGATTATACTGGTATCATAAACTTTCAGCTCATCATAACTCCAAGAAAAAACATCATAGAACTCTTTCATTAATTTGACATACCTTTCCTTGACTTCAGGGCTAAGATTTTTGGACAACTTGACAATTTTTGGATCTTCTGGAGTCCCAATATTGCAATCTTCCACATCCCATTCATTTACTGTAATCTTTGGACTTCTGGCCACATCATTATTATCAAAGAGTTTCTCCAAGGGGACCAGACCTTTGGGAATGATGTTTCTCTTTAGCTGAACGATATCTCTGCCTGCAATCTAATTGTCAAAATACCCTTCCTTTGTGAAAGCAGCTGGATCCACCTCCTCGTCACAGTATTCATCATCAATGTTTAAATTCTTGAGCTCATTCTCCATCTTGAGGAAGCTTTCTATCTATTTGTCGTCCTCGAAAACTTTCCAGTGCTTCATATTATCTGGTACTTCTAGTCTGTACTTGACCTCAACCTTGTAGCTTTTTTTAGGAAAAATTGGAACTCTAAAAACTGTTGCTGAAGTAGCCAAGGCATCAACAACCATATTCTATTCTCTTGGAATTGCTAAAAGATTACATTCTAGAAACTTCTCAAGGAGGTCTAGTACGAGATTTCTATAAGCCCTCAGTCTGGGGTGTTTTTATTGGTACATCCCTTTGATTTGATTTATAATTAGCTCAGAGTCTCCATGTACAACAATTCTTTTGGCACCCAATTATTCCAAAACTTTCAACCCCAATATTAATGCTTCATATTCAACAACGTTATTCGTGCATTCAAACACAAGATTATAAGAACATAATTTGGAGTATCCTTTGGGATGATTGATCTATATGCCAGCTCCAACTCCTTCTCTACATGCAGCTCCATCCAAATTCATTTTCCATATCTGATCCTCCACATCATCTTGCTACTCTAAAAACTCCTCTATCTGCTGGTCAGGCTTGTCTTTGTCAGCCATAATGATATCTATTTCCTCTTCTTCAGAGCACGGGTCATTGAAGAAAATAAAAGACTCCAATTCAGTTTCCACTGAATAGATAGGATGATTGGTAGGATGTGATTTGGTGCTGACCATGTATTTAAGAAAAACCTCTATGTACAATATTTTATCTTGACCAAAGACATGAATAGTGGAATATGACATGTCCATCTAGAGGGTTCCTTTTAATTTTTCAACCCATGATCTGGACAACAACATACCGAATTTTGGAGGGATATCAACGACCACTACGTCCATTACCATATTCTTTGAGGTGATTTGTGCCAAAGACACCACCAGATATTTGATCAGGCCAAGGAATTTCACCTTTCTTGAATCAAAAGAGAACAAATCTTTATAAGGTCTTGTGACATCGAAACCCAATTGGTCCATGACCACTTTGGGTATCAGGCTGTGAGATGCTTTTGAATCCAACATAGCATTGTGCAGAGTTATGTCGTGGATTTTTAAAACGACATAAAAAGGAGGCAGTTCTTCATTTTCATGGCTCTCTTCTACTCTCGGTCTAAATAAGATGGTTGGGTGATAATCTTGTATGTTCAGGGCATCATAGGTTTACCCCATCTTAAGCATCCTGATGATTTGATTTCTGTACTCGCTATTCTTGATTAATTCATTAAATGGTACATAAATTTTGATCTTAGACATCTCACTTTCAAAATTAAAAGAGGATGAAGTCTTCTCTACCTCTTTGGTGACCGTTTCTTTCCTTCCAATAACTTCTTCTGAGGTTCTTCTTTTTGCTTCTATTTTTCTATAGTACCCTTTACAACAGAGTCTTTTGCAGCTGGCAACATAATATTTTTTGGGTTGACTTGTAGAAGGTATGTTACTTTGAGCTTATTTGGTGGGATTTCCCTTTGGAGGGTTTAACTTTGGAGGATTTGAAGGTACCTTTTGATTTCGAAGGTTGTATTGTCTTTGGAATTGCATGATGGAATTTTGCAATCCTGTATCGTAATATTCCCTTTCTACCGATACCCTTTCCTCTTCATCTTGCAAAGGGATCTCACTTGCATCCATGAACTGGTCGTGTTCTTCTTTAGTCAAAAACACTTATGCTTCTTTATCATCATAGCAGTTCATGTTGTATTCAAAATATCCATCATAATTTTCATCTATATAATTATTTTGAAAAGGAGGCCTTATTTGTTGATCTCCCTGATTTCCTTGATTTTCCCGATTCGCTTGATCTGCTTGATTTGCATGGTTCCCCTGATTTGCCTGATTCCTTTTCTCTCTTGGTCTAATTTGGGGTATCAATGGTCTCCTTGTATTTATGGTTGGACCATTAGCCTGTTCTCTGGGGTTAGCCTTGTTACCCAGAGCCATTCTTTCCATCAATCTTTCCATGTTTCTCATCATTGCCTAAAACCTTTCTTCTGATGTTTGTGATGTTGAAGGCCGTGCGTTTGTGATGTTGAAGGCCGTGCTTTATCTTGAGTTCTGTTTGTGTCCCTTCCAGAGTTAGTTTTCATCTTCCCTAAATCCATTAAGTTCACTTCAACCTCTATGGCATCGGTCATCATATCATCCAATGTGGAAGGTATTCGTTCTCATAATAATAAAGCAAAGTCACTTTCAAAAGAATCAACATATCTAAGTTGAGAAGCTTTAGGGGGGAGTTTTAACTCAGCAGGAATTGCATTATAGACCTTCATGAATCTGGCTAAAAAATCCTGCACTGTTTCGTGAGGTGATCTCTTCATGTTGTTGTACTGGGTCAACAATTGAAGGGGATTTTTATTATCCCCACATTTTGCAAGGAAGCTTGTCTCAAAGGATTCGAAATTTGTGATACTAGCTGGTGGAAGGGCTCTGAAACACTTCCTCACTTCTCCTGCAAGACTTTGTGTAAACAAAATCATCTTCACATCTTCAAAGTCCACCTCTTCCAAGTCTATGAAATCATTAAACCAGTATATATGCTTCTGAGCTGATATGTTACCTTCAACATCATATAGTTTGATCATTAGGTTGTAATCTTGAGGCAAATCATGTAGTTGAGCAAGCAGTATGAGGGGAGAAAATCTGGCTACCATAGCTGCTATGAGGGGTCAGAGTGGCTATTGGTTTTGAGCGGGGATCACTAAAGGCCTGGTAGATGCAGCTAGAATCAAATATTGGAATCTCTTTTTGTCAAAGATAGTCTCGCTTAAACAAGATTCAAACTTAGTTTTGAATAGGACTTGCTCAAATTTCACATCAAACTCGAGGTATTCAATGCTAGTCACTCAGTCCTTGGGCAGGGACATATATCGGTCTGAATGCAACACTAGGGTTACTAGATTTTCTTTTCTTTTACATACAAGCTTTTCAGGGTCAGACGCAGGGATTGCAGCTTATGGGTCTGGGTTGCTCCTGGTGTGGATTTTCTTAGAAGCCAGGATTTCTATCTCACACGGTGTGGTGCAACTAGTCTCTGAGTAACAGAGTCTCCAGGGTAAAAATAATCTCAGCCAATAAGTTATTTGATCACTATCACCCTCAGGGATCAAACTAAATCTTTAAGTCATTTTTCCTAGGGAAGATTTTTCAATTTCGCCCTCGGCAACAGCGCCAGGATGTTAGAACTATGTAAATTTTGTCTGGCTGATAGACAAACGATAGAGGTAACTATTTCAACCAGATTTGGAGCTAAATCCCTAGCCTGCTCAAATCAGAGAGGGCTCTCTCGTGTCACTTGATATTTATTTGATAATCAATGGCTAGATTTAGTTTGTTTTGGGGTTTTTTAATAAAGTTGTTGGCAATGAAAGGGAGGAACAGTCAGGGCTATGGAGTCAAAATTATGAAAGTGAATGAAAACAATGATCAACCGGTAGAACTCTCCAGAGGATAAAGGCTAAATGAGGTGATGAATCTGAGTTATATTTGAATTTAAGTAGAGTGTAGGAAGATGGAGAAAACAAATAACTGCATCAGAGCATTACTGAAATGAATTTTGAATTTGTTAAGAAGAAAATTACACAGTTTAAATTGCTTAAGCCAAGAGCATCACAAGATGAATTCTTGGCCTTTAACTCTCCAATTTAAATAGAAGAAAATGCAAATGAAATAAAAGATCACAGGAAATACATACAATGAAGGAAGACAAAGCTCATATCACCACCATTAAAATCTTTTCATAGAGACTTCAAAGCTTATGCATATATATTCAATTCAGCTTCATAAATTTACAATAGAGTTCGAAACAAACAAAAAGGTGCCCTTGCACTTCTACCAACATTAATTCATTCAAATGTCCCAGTATTTATACAATTCGATTACAATGGCTGAAACTAAAATGTTTCAGCTTCTAAAATTGATTATAATAATTTCAACTGATAGTCTCGGTATATGAACCGATTTACAATGATTAAACAAAAAGAAATTTCAAAACTACGGACAAATTTCTATGAGTGCTTAGCTTCCTTTAAGACATTTGTCTTTCCCTAATCTTCTGTCGAACTTGTTGGTTTGGTGACACCTGGAGGTTACTTAATAAGAAGGAATATTGTAATCCATCATATCCTTTATCAAAATCTCCAGGTCAATGCATGTAGCATAGGACATAGTTGACAATCCAATTTTCACTCTTTTAAACTAATTCAAAATATCAAATTCCGCGACCAAATACTCTACCAAACTTGGGCCTTTTATAATTTCCTCCATAGCTTCAAATTTGGAATGATCCATTCTACACTGAATGAGGAGAGAATTGTTATAGAAATTTCAATACAAATTAAATATTTCCTGCGATTTTCCTGATCTAACAATTATACGCCACTGTTAAATACATAATCGCTTCTACTATTGTTCTTCTGGAAAATTAAACCACGATCACAACCACAATCACAAAGTGAAATATCAAGAACACACAACACAGAAGTTTTATCGGGAAAGCGTAAAGCTAAAAACCCCACTATCATATATTATGTATATCATGAATCATGAAACAATCTCATACAAAACTCTAATCCAAGAGCTCTCAGTACAATACAATTGTCTCACACTATCATACACAAATTATCAAATACATGTGCCAATTCCTGTGTCCAGACAACTTGCCTCCTTTGCACAAATCCTTGCAATTAGAATTCTCACAACTGAATTACAAATTGCCTAGTTTGCACATGCTCATAAGCATATCCACTACATGTGTGATCAAATCACAAATGATAGCCAAACTCTCCGTTTCACCTGTTATCTCAACTGAGTCTCCACTAGCTCTGACATGCATGTAGTTAACCGTGGTGAATCTTCAATTGCATGTGAGTTCACTGATTTACTGAACTCTCACTAGTGCAAGTTTAGTTACAACTAGTCAACTGATCTTAACTCACTTAACTACACTTATAATTCTGTTACAAATCCAACTCACTCAATTACGAATGAAATAATAGATTAATATTTATTGTCTAATTTATTTAAGGGAAAAATAAATTAGACACATGTTTCTTGTTGACTTCAACACTCCCTCTCAACAAGAAAGGGATTATCCTTTACCCCAATCCTGTCTCTATGATATTCAAATTTTCTCCTGGTGAGCGCCTTCGTCAGAATGTCTGCATCCTGATCTTTCGTAGGAATGTACTGAAGCAACATGATCTTCTGCTGCATACAATCTCTGAGATGATGATACTGGATATCTATATTCTTAGATATTTCATGAAACACAGGATTAATCGAGAGTTTAATGCAACTCTGATTATCACAATAAATCACCGTCAGATCTAAATGAGAACCAAACAAACCAACCAAGATATTTCTCATCCAGATAGCCTCACATGCAGCTTGACTCACTGCCATGTATTCCGATTCCACTGAACTGAGTGCCACAGATCTCTGT
>JASDQU010689691.1:28113-41382 GCA_032191745.1 Picea mariana
AAACGCTTCCACGGTGAAGAAACAGATTGGTTTCTTCATCTATTGCAATTAGATCAAACCTTAGTAGATGACGACGAAGAAGAAGAATTTGCTCCCAGTGAGGAGATCGTAAACAGTGTCATGAGAAGCCTCGAGGAGGAAATTGCGCAGACATGTTCCACTTCTTATCCTTCCTCCATCTTTGGGGATAAGGGGATAATTCTGCGGATCTCGAAGGTAATGAAGGCGAAGCCTTAGTTTTGGACTCAGGGGACTTGGAAATAATGGAGTAAGAGTCAGTTTGTAGTTGAACTCTACTTCATTGTCTATAGAGTCTAGTCGTCTTTGGTTTATTGTAACCGACTAAGTAACAGTCATTTCCTATATAAGGATGTAATCAGTCTTCATTGAATTATATAAAATGTGATCATAGCCTCACCTATATGTTGAAGTGAACGTAACCTCACCTGTGTATTGTTTCGCCTGATTTTAAATTGGTATCAGAGCCGAATTGGAGATCCGAGAGATCCAACACTCTGAGGCAGATCCAGTTTGAATTCTTTTGAGTAGGGGCACCGAGCGCTCCCCATGCTGAGTTAAAGGAGCGTCGATCTCTCTCAGACTTGCGCGATTAGAAAAATCGGAGGTCGAGCGCTCCCTTAGTACACATCTGAAAGAGATAGAGCATTAACGCTCGTGCTACCTCACTCGCCCAGTGCTAAAATGCTAACCCTTCCATTGTAGAATAGCGCTAGCACTTAGCTTCGCTATTTGGAGGAGTGCCGACCAATTTTCTTTGAAAAACGTGAGTTTGGAAAAGTGTTGATGAGTTTTTGAAGCTTGAACTGCAGCGTGAGGACTGGCCTGTCGTGTCTGACCTGCATAGGAACAGGAAATGTAAAAAAGAAACCGATAATGACATTGACTACCTCATAAGAAAAGACCCAGTGACATGTACTCACTACTACAGACATAGAATAAATGCTTTGAGACAATTGATATGCCATGATGAAATGTTTTTCGAAAAAATATCGGACTAATTTTTTGTGACTGAATTCCAGAATAGGGGAAATGAACATGACCACGCACTATTGTGGATAGAGTGTCCACCGGTCTATGGAGCTGATAACAATTCATAGATCGGACAATTTGTGGATAAATACATAACATGCAACACAGATCATTTGGATCCAGAGCTTTCCAAAGTCCATAGACATTACCATACAAGAAGTTGTAGAAAACGAAAAAAACTCGCATTGCAGATACAACTTTCCCATGCCGCCAATGAGAGCTACAAGAATCATAGAGCCACTTAGTTTAGAGGACAATGTTGTTGTTGAGAAATCTAAATCCTTGTTCACATTCCTAGAACAAGAAGAATTTGACGAGCTGATGAGCTTTTATGCCTTCCTGACAGAGGTAAATCTATCAGAAGATTAGTATATATAAGCCATACAATGTACGCTTAGGCAACCAATAGTTTTCCTTAAACAAAAACTTTCCCATATTTGGAACAACAGTTTCTCCAAGGACATGTCAGTTATGTGGAAATAAAATGCATATGCGCAGTACGTGCTCAATGCATATGCCGCAACAACGTACTGTACTTTGTATATGACAAAGGTTGACAAATCTATGACAAGTGCATTCAGAAGAATACACAAAAAACATGAAATAATTCATATTGATGACATACAAATGATACAATACATTGCTTAATCTTCAACAAATGTCTACTCAGCAAGTAGTTCATATTACACTTTCCCTGCCCCCCACTTGTAGTTCAAGAAAATGTGTCTTCATAAACACATCTCCACTTGAAAAACACACTTTTGTGCTTAAACCACCGGTTTTGCTACAACAAGAGCCTGACAATTCAGAAGACATGTTATGTTGCTCTATTGTTGATTATTACCTCCAGCGTCCATCTCCTATTAGGCATATCTGATTAGCAGAATTCGTATTGCATTACAAAAAAAATGGGGCACCCATATCAAATAGTAAAAAACCCTTTGTGATACGGTTTGTCAAATACAATAAACATTGTGACTATGAAAATTATTGTAGAGAAACATTGTTGTTGTACGTTCCGTTCAATGAAAACGAAGAGACATTAAAACATAACTTCTCTACATGGGAGGCTGTGTATGTTGCATCTGATACTATAGTGCACATCAATGAAGCTATATTTACCTACAATGTTAATCCAACATGGGGTGATCTAGAAGTTGCAGTTAATGACCTAGAAAACCCTGTCGATCATGATGAGACATTCACAAACTGAAAAACAACCAGAACTCCTTCCGAGTCCTATGACTTACAAGCGGATTTGTCTCGTCCTCCTGCAGGTGGAAGTGAAAAACGTATCAATCTTGATTTTCAAGTCACAAAAATCCTTTCCTAATTGAAAATAATGAATACCACAGAATAAGAGGTATGTTGAATCGTGAACAACAAACAATTCTAAAGGACATTGCTCTTAAAAAATGCTTAAACATGGACAGTCCTGTCCATTTGTTCCTTACAGGAGGAGCAGGAACATGTAAGACATTCATAATGAAAGCATTGTTCCAAATGGTTATACGAATTTATGATTCAAACAATTCCTCTAATCCTATGAAACCAAAGGGCCTATTGGTTGCATACACAGGAAAAGCTGCATATAATGCAGGTGGAACAATAGTCCACTCTGCATTTTTAATGTCTTTTAACAAGTCACAGTTTCTTCCACTTAGCAAGGAAATGTTGGATACATTATCTAAGTTTTATGAGGAACTCCAACTTGTCTTTATATATGAAGCATCTTTGATTGAGATTCGGTTCTTGTATTCCATTGACAACCGACTAAGAAGCATAAAACATGTGCACACGAAATACTTTGGAAACATTGACATGATATTCTGTGGGGATCTTTACCATGCACAGCCCATCCAAGATTCTTTGATATTTGAAAAACCTACTGTTAACATGGAAACAGTCACCCAAGACTTCCGGAGAGACAATATTAAATTCTTTGAGTTGCATACTACAATGTGCTAGACAGATGAAATATTCATTGCAATTCTGAATAGAATGCGGACAAACAGCCAAACATATGATGACCTAAGATATATCAATTTGAGGTGCTTGCGGCCTGCACCAACAAACCCAACGTTTCCTTACCTTTTCTACAGAAATAAGGATGTTGCAATGCATAACAACCACATGCTATCGGTCATGCCTAACGATGATATCATCATCAATTCAATTGACCTGGAAGAATACAACCATGGACATGTGCCACGTCATGAACATTCAGTCACTTTACCTTCACAGCTTGTCCTAAAACTAGATATGTTGGTTGAAATATATGCCTCTAACTATGATTCATCGAATGGGTTGGTCAATGGTGCAGAAGAAATACTCAAAGGATATATGAAGACAAAAAAACTCGATGTCCTTTGGATTAAGTTCCATGAGCTGCATATAGGCAAGCGACAAGCAAGCAAGTTGTCTTATCTATATAATTCAAATACTGGAAGCGATTGGACACCTATTTTGCGAATATCAAAGCCAGTATCGACATCAGAAAAGATAGGTTGACTAAAGATTCGAAAACAATTTCTGATTAAACTTGCATGTGCACGTACAGTCCACATATCATAAGGACTAACACTTGATAATGTTGCATTTCAATCTGCTGGAATTCAGATACATGGACTTGTATACACAACATTGTCCCGTGTCATAAGCATAGACTCCTTGTATTTACTAAGTCCTCTCACAAAAGATAACTTCAAAGTGAAATAGAAAGTTGATATTGAAATGGAATGACTCAGAACCACCGCAAAATGGAAACTGCACTATGATTACCAATCCATACAAACAAATTTATCTTTATCAATTCTCTCGCTTAACACACGCATCTTAAATGCACACATGGATGATATATTGAATGACTGTGATATAATGCAATCTGATATTTTGTGCTTGCAGGAAACACACATGGCATTATGCATGCAGAATAAACAATTCCCAAATCATAATTGCAAATCAAGTTACATTACACATGGGGTGATGACACTGGTGAAAAAACATGTGCCAATTTTGTACCATATACATATCGAA
Organism: Picea mariana; assembly: GCA_032191745.1. Lineage (NCBI taxonomy): Eukaryota > Viridiplantae > Streptophyta > Pinopsida > Pinales > Pinaceae > Picea > Picea mariana. The sequence continues at coordinate 32,200 of JASDQU010689691.1, forward strand.
GAAGAGAATGTTGAAGTGGTGTTTGCAATTTTTTTTTCCATGAAACAGAAGTTGCAATACTGAATCTGTATGTTGCTCCCCATGCAGCATTCTCCAACATAGTAGATGTTATTTCCAACGCATTGGGCCATTTCCATCTGAACGGACCCATTGTACTTGTAGGAAACTTCAACATTGACATGCTACAAAATAATGGAAGAACAAAAGAATTGGAAAACTACATGTGAAAATACAGTCTCCGCTTTCTTTTGAACAACATAAGCCATCTACAAAACGCACTTATTGACCATGTTTGGTCGAATGTGCCCAGTCCTCAATACAGTATGTTTATCTTAGACACATATTGGTCTGATCATGATACCATTGGTATTACACTTGAATTATGAGATATACATCAAACATATTGCAAACTCATATTTCTATGTTTCAAAGCGTATATGTATAGCTTGTTGCTAAAAAAAAACAATTATCCAGCTTCTTGGTTTTCCCTGATTTCTACACATACTGTTCTGGTGAGCATACAATCGATGTTGTTCTTGAATTATAAAATATACATTATGCAAAAAAAAAAATACATCCTCCTAAAAACTATTTGTTAATCTATTCATCTTTTTCTATTTTTTTTAGTATATGTACATAGTACTTCCCTTTTTCTTTACATCTGCACTTATGTTCATATCCCTTTTGTTTTGTACTTTTGTTGATAGAAACAAATAGGAAAAATAGACGCCGCAAAGAACTCCTACGCAAAGATGTAAAGGAATCCATGCAAAAGTGCATTTTTTTTTGTACCTGTGTTCCATACTAAATAGTTTTTCGTTTACTCTGTCTGTATTTGTCGAACTCGTTTGCAGCTGTGTTCTTTTTCTTTTATTTTTTTTTTGCGCCTAGAGCCTGCCAGCCTGCAGGTTAGCCATCCAACAAAAATGCAATGTTGAGCCAGCCAGACCGCAAGTCCACTTGTCAATTTCTATATCGCCCAACTATGGGTGTTATTTGCAGGACACAAAACATTAGAGGCCCAATGTACAACCCACAAGTCCACAATCCAAATAAGTGGCTAAGTATGGAATAAGGGATCAATGCATATTTGGTATGTATTGCTTGTTTCTAGGAGCTCGCCAACCCTGCAGTCTATGTGTCAATTTGTATATTGCGGAAATCACTAGAAGCAGAATGTTGAGTCGGCCAGCCTGCAAATCCGCTTGTCAATTTGTATATCGCGGAGTTGTGGATGCTATTTGTAAGGCACCGAACAATAGAGGCCATTTTTTTACCCCGCCACCCCGAGAACCCACAATACAGAAACTGTACATGCTCTATAAAATCTCAGCCACCCCCCAAGTATGCTTGTCAATTTGTATATCGCGGAAGTGTGTGTGTTATTTGTAGGATACAGAACAATAGAGGCCTATTTTTTTAGCCTGCTAGCCCAACAACCTGCGATCTAGAAAGTGGTCAAGTATGGAATGTGATATCCATGCATGCTCTATAAAATCTCATGTCCATACTTTATAAAGGTACATATTTAGTTTTTCCTGGTTTCTACACATACTGATCTGGTAACCACACAGTTGGTGTTTCACATGAATTATGAAATATGCACTGCGAGTCAGACCGATTCCTTTGGTTTCCTTAGCCATTTGTATGCCTGCGGGTCCCCCGCTACGCGTTATCAAACTCTCCTTCCTTGTGTTCCTAGAAAGTGTACATGCTCTATAAACTCTCAGCCACACCGCAAGTCTGCTTGTCAATTTGTATATCGCGGAAGTCTGTGTGCTATTTGTATCACACAGAACAATGGAGGCCTATTTTTTGAGGCCGAGAACCCGCGATCTAGAAAGTGGCCAAGTATGAAATGCGATATCTATACATGCTCTATAAAATCTTATGTCCATACTTTATAAAGGTGCATATTTAGTTTTTCCTAGTTTCTACACATACTGATCTGGTCACCACACAGTTGGTGTTGCACATGAAATATGAAATATGCACTATGAGTTGGACCAAGCCCTTTGGTTACCTTAGCCAATTTTGTGCCTGCGGGGCCCCTGCTACGCCTTATCAAAATCTCGTTCCCCGTATTCCGAATGTACATCTTGCATCGAAAACTTGGTAATCCATGTCTATCGTCGCGTGTTTCCAGACGACAGAGTAGAAGATTTCATGTCCATCTAATCTTGCGCCCAAGACTTCGATGATCTACAATTGAACTCATACTAGAAACTTGTGACTCATTTGCTAATTTTATTTAATTAAATTATACAATATCAATATTCATTATTAATAATTTAGTACCTGAAAATAATTTTTTTAAATAGTGTTAGCTACATAACATATATTCTATATGTTATACATGTAGATAATTACAATATTGAACCCGTCATTCGTGGAGTCGGTCTTTCAACTTGTATATCACGGAACTCCCAGTGCTGCGTGGAGCACACGAGAAAATAGAAGTAAAATGTTGATTGAGCCAGCCTGAAGTCCACCGATAAATTTGTATATCGTGGAAGTTTGGGTGATATTTGTAGGACACGAAACAATAGAGGCCCAATTTTTAGCCTGCTAGCCCAAGAACCCGCGATTTAATATTGATATTTTAGTACTTGAAAATAATGTTTTTAGATAACGTTAGACATATAACATATATGTTATATGTTATACATCCTGATAGTCTTGCAGTCCATCTATTTTTTAGCATGCCTGTCTGAGAACCCGCGATCCATAAAATGCCTTAAATATGTAAGTCCGCCTATCAATTTGTATATCGCGGAACTCTGAGTGTTGTTTGGAGGACACGGACCGATACAAGTGCAATGTCCAACCAGCCAATTAAATTATGAAATATCAAAATTTGTATATCGCGGAACTCCGATCCATAAACAATTGCCATCCTGGGCCCGTCATCCCTGCAATTTGTTTGTCAGTTTGTATATCACGAAACTCAGAGTACTATTTGGAGGACACAGAACAATAGAAGTGCAATGTTCAACCCGCAAGTCCGCTTCTCAATTTCTATATCACAAGTACTATTTGTAAGACACGGAGCAATAGAGGCCCACTTTTGAGCCTGCCAGCTCGAGAACTCGCGATCCAAAGATTGTACATGCTTCCCTTCGCTATGCTCCCTGAAAGCCTACACAAAGTCACACTTTCCATACTTAGCCACTTTCCCGCAATTCCGCAAATATACAAACCCTCCATTGAACTGCACCATCATGCTCTCTTACGTTTTACGCGTTTTGCAATCAACAATTCCGACTCATGCAGTTTCACCATTGGACACTCAGCAGTTTCACCATGGACTTTCATACTTGGCCATTCATTCCTTCCTTGCTCTTCCCCGTCCCCGTTACCTTCACACATGTCCATAATAAGAAATAATGTTTATATATATATATATATATATATATATGCCTTGTTTATAAATCTTTAATGCTAACAGGTCATCCTGTAGGCACCGTCTAAGCTGTCATTGATGCACACAAGGCTCGAGAAGTTCTGCCATTAATGAAATATTTGTGGAGGCTTCAATTCTCTTTTTTTCTGATGCATATTTTCTCCTAGCTAATCATTTTCAAAATTAAGTATGAGAGAAATAACTCACTCAAATTTGAGATATCATATTTCACATATGTGTGTGTGTGTTTCTTTAAATTTCGAGGAATATGTAACACGTTTTATTATTATTTTATATAAATGTCATAAATTATGTTCACTACTTTTTCGCTACTCACACATATAGAGAGTATGTCATTTCTTACATCTTTACCACCTGTCCTTCATACTGCTTGCCAGAGAGGCCCTTAAAAATCAAATACTCCGCAAGTCCGCTAGTCAATTTGTATATTATGAAACTCTGGGTGCTCTTTGTAGGCCATGGAATAACAGAGGCCCATGGAAATCTCATTCCCATACTTTATAAAAGTACATATTTTGTATGTTGTTCTTTTGTCCACTAGCATATGTAAAACATATGTAAAGAAAACTAATTCGCGAATGCTAAATTTTTTTGACACGAGCCCCTAAAAATTCAAATAGTCCGCAAGTCTGATTGTCAATTTGTATATCGCGGAACTCTCGATGCTTTTTGTAGGGCACTGAACAACAAAAACCCAATTTTCAGGTCCCCAGCCCGAGAACCCGTGATCCAAAAACTGGCTAAGTATGGAATGAGGGTTTTGTGCATGCTCTATATATCTAGTTAATCAAATTACATATTTTGTACGTATAATTTGATAAATTTCAATTTCTTGTGTCCGTGAGCCCTTATTTTAAAGAAAACTAATTCGGGAATGCTAGTTTTTTGGTGCTTTTGTCCATGAATCTATGTAATAGACGTAGGCCCTTAAAATTCAAATAGTCTGCAAATCCGATTGTCAATTTGTATATCGCGGAACTCTGGGTGCTATTTGTAGGGCACGGAACAACAAAAACACAATTTTTTAGCGTGCTAACCCAAGAACCCGCGATTCAAAAAATGGCTAAGTATGGGGTATGTGCATGCTCTAGAAAATCTCATCCCCATACTTTATAAATGTACATATTTCATATGTATAAAAGTAAATATCTACTTTATAAAATTACATATTTGATATGTATAATTTATGTTGTCCAAGAACCTATAATTTGATAAATTTCAATTTCTATTGTGTCTTTGAGCCCTTCTTTTAAAGAAAACTAATTCATGAATGTTAATTCTTTTGTGTTTTTCTCCTGCCTGGTCCTTTTCAAAATTAAATATGAGATAAATCACTCACTCAAATTTGATATATCATATTTCACATAACACGTTTTATTATTTTTTTATATAAATGTCATAAAATTGTGTTCACTACTTTTTTCCTACTCATACATTTAGAGAGTATGTCATTTCTTGCATCTTTACCACTTGTCCTTCATACTCCTTACCACAGAGGTCCTTAAAATTCAAATAGTCTGCAGGTCCGCTTGTCAATTTGTATATCACGAAACTTTAGGTGCTCTTTGTAGGCCAAGGAACAACAGAGTCCCAATTTTCAGTCCGCCAACCCAAGAACGCAAGAGCCAAAAACTTCCTAAGTATGAAATGAGGGCTCCGTGCAAGTATGGAATGATAGACTTCAATTTCTTGTGTCCAGGAACCCCTGTTTTAAAGAACACTAATTCGGGAATACTATTTTTTTTATAATTTTTTCCACCAGCCTATGTAATATATGTTGGTACTATTTTTCTGTGTTTTTGTCCACCAGAGTATGTAAAACGTATGTAAGAAAAACTAATTCGGGAATGCTAAATTTTTTAGACAGGAGCCCCTTAAAATTCAAATAGTCTGCAAGTCTGACTGTCAATTTGTATATCGCGGAACTCTCAGTCCTATTTGTAGGGCATGGAACAACAGAAGCCCAATTTTCAGCCCGCCAGCCCGAGAACCCGGAATGAGGGTTCTGTGCATGCTTTATATATCTACTTAATCAAATTACATATTTGTTATGTGTAATTTATGTTGTCCAGGAACCTATAATTTGATAAATTTCAATTTCTTGTGTCCAGGAGCCTTTGTTTTATAGCAAACTAATTTGGGAATGCTAGTTTTTTTATTCTTTTGTCCACGACCCTATGTAGCAGACGTAGGCCCTTAAATTTCAAATAGTCCGCAAGTCTGATTGTCAATTTGTATGTCCCAGAACTCTAAGTGCTATTTGTAGGGCACAGAACAATAGAAGCCCAATTTTCAGCCCGACAACCCGCGATCCAAAAATTCAAGTAGTCTGCAAGTCTGATTGTCAATTTGTATATCGCAATTAGATCAAACCTTAGCAGACAACGAAGAAGAAGAATTTGCTCCCAGTGAGGAGCTCGTAAACAGTGTCATGAGAAGCCTGGAGGAGGAGATTGCCGAGACATGTTCCACTTCTTATTTTTCCTCCATCTCTGGGGATAATTCTGCGGATCCCGATATTTCTAGAGGCAATGAAGGCGAAACCCTAGTTTCGGACTCGGGGGTCGATCTGTGTTATCTCCTGGAGGCTTCAGACGACGAGCTCGGCATTCCCCCGAGCCCCGTTCTGGACTTAAAGAAAGAAGTCTGTCAATCTTCGAAGGAAACATCCGAGGGTTTGCGGGAGAACCGGGATCTTAAATMCATTGGTGAAAACAGGCACTTSGAGGACGACTTTGAAAACTATCAACAGTGTACATTGTATGACAATTCCTGGGATGCGATACAGTTTGACGATTATATAAACAGAGATTTTCTCAGCCAGGCCATGTTATTTGAAGGGGATTTTTCAGCTGCTTGTAGACTGGAAATTGCCGGTGGCATGTGATGAATGCAAGCTTATCTGTATAGACGGTGCTTCAATCTCGTGCGGACGAGAAATCGCTGTAGCATACATACAATATTTTTAGCATAAAAAAAAAAAAGTCGTTCTTCGAATTGTTTGTGCAAATTGTGCATTACCATTTCTGGCATTGTTGCATATTTGTTACTTGATATCGCGGCAAAAATTTCAAAAACCATTCAGATTAATCTAAATGATGGAATAATTCATCCGAAATTCGTTTCCTATGTTTTCTTACTCATCTCCATTTTCAGTTAGTTATGTCCAAGTGAGCCGCTGATAGCTCTGGCCTGAATCCTGATGCTTTAATTTATCAGTGTTTAAAAATTCAGTGATTTTTTAAAGGCGAATTTTCTGAATATTATATATGGTCTGTGGAAAACCAACATTCTCAAGTTATTATAATAACTGTTTTAATAATAACTGTTTTAAATTGAACCCTTTGCAGGAATCTGTGACATCGACGATGGCCTCAACATAATGACCCTATTGGCTTGAGTTAGTACTAGCACAGCCGCTAACTCGCGACTGGTGAACGCCGAAATGTCGGCTGTTAAATTTTTCGGTTGGTTAAAAAAATCCTAAATTAACACAGTAAAAAAGTTAGGTTAATGAAAATTTATTTATATTTTTTAATCAGGTAAATTTGGCAATAAGTTAATGAATACAGTAATTTTTAAACATTATTAGGTAAATGTAAAAAGGTAAACATATAAACGGATGTCTTTATAACAATTCGAAAGTTAATGGATGAAATCAGAGCCATTCATTTATTGTGACAACTAAGAATATTCTAGGCATATTTAATCTCATCCATAGAAAACGTATTAAGAACTAAAAACCTATTAAATGTGCCCATTGTCAATAGTTGTACACCTTTGAACATAACAAAACGAATTGAGACGACGTGTCCACTCTAAGCTTGTACATGACATGTGCATGCTTCGGCCAATATATCGTGCCACCGTGGAACGTTTATTTCATTATTCATCATTTAATTCATATTAAATTTAATAAATTCCACGAATACTAAATTAGGAGACTTATTCATAAGTATAGTAAATCCGATATTAAATAAATTACAACATGAAATCAAATTGATACATAAAAGTTAATGTAAACTAGATGGTGGAGAGGTATATGGTCTTTTTCTTAACAAATTTTTTATTATACACGCAAATGGATGCAAATGGGAGAGTATATCCTAATTACTTTTAGGATAAATAATTAATTTTGATTTCCAATTAGTTGCTTGTGATTGTATGAGGATTTTTAAAGGTTTTAATTTTTTTTAATTAATTTTAATTTTTCATAAGCAATTAAAATTTAGATTTATATTTTAATTTTTAAAATTATATTTATAATGATATTTAGTATTAAAATATTTAATTAAAAAAAACTTGAAAAAAGTTATCAAGTCATCATTTTAATTTACCATTTAATATTATTATCCTTTTGTAATAATTAAAAAAATGAAATTATTTTAAAATGTCACTTCACTACCATTTTAATTTGGCATTTAATATTATTATTTTTGTTTTAATAGATATCATTGTTACCACACATTCTTACACCAAGTGAAAAGCCTTCATAAGGCACTAGGGTAAGTGGAACATGGAAGATGTCATGAGTGTCACTTAGGAAACAACTTCCCTCTCTTTAGTAAAGGAATGTTACCCAACACAAGGGAGGCTTCCTTAACAGCCTCCATGAATCCCTAGGCAAGACATTATCAAGTCTAGGGCCCCCTTGGGTGACTACTCACACTACAACCAAGACAAGGATAAGAAAAGTGAATAAGAGGTGTTGAGATAAGACAATATACAGATTTGGAGTATAAATGATTTAAGCCGAGAAGAGAGACTTTCCAACTCAAGTATCAGTTTCGATGAGGTCCCAACATAGTAAATAAAGTGATAACAACAATAAAATAATTGATCTCTAATAGTAACAAGATTGTTTCATCAGTAAAATATGTAAATTATCACCAATAGAAAGTGTATAACAACACTGTAACAATGAGTTTTCAGCAACTATAAATTTAGCACAATAGTTAAATAGATAGTCATTTGATCATAACATGTTGTGGTAAATTATAGGGCTAAATACTAGATTAAATTAGGGTTTTATTTACCAACCAAATAAAAAAAAATCAGCAATAAAAATCAACAATAAAACCCTAGAATTTTTTCACTAGATCATTGTAATAAAACATTAGAAAAATAAATTAGGGTTTCGATAGTAAATTTTAGGTCAATAGTATGCCTAAAGACCCTAGATGTCTTGGTTTCTATGGTCGAAAATGGAATTTTTCACTAAATAAACCTTAACCCTAAAGTAGTAAATTCCAACAATGATCTGATTGGAGGGCACACTCAACAAGGGTGACTCAAATTAATAGAGGGAACATCAGTTTTGTGGAGGGCACATTCAATACCAGCTACTTCATTGAGAGAGGGAAAGGTGCGCCTTCCTTTGCCAATTCACATTACTCCCAAAAAATCCCTAACAACAAACTAAACGAAGGTGCACTGGTTTAACCAATGCACATTGCCTTCACAAATGCCCATGCAACACTCAAAACGTGATCACAAGAGAGGGCACACCAGTTCCTATGGTGCACAACGATCTCAAACACTCACATAAAAAAAAATTATTAGACGCAGAAAAAAAGATACGAGAAGATTCAGAAGAACTTCATCCAACGTATTAGAGAAAAACGTCCCCTTTAATAATGCAGGGCGAATTCTTACAAAAGTAATTGTTGCTTTTATTTTCTGTGACTCTCTGCACATTTAGACTCATGAGAGAAGTTTCTCGCAGCAAAGAACTGACACAAGCTGAATAACCATTTATT
>JASDQU010689691.1:57228-69799 GCA_032191745.1 Picea mariana
CCCACACTCTTTCAAATTAGAGCTTGGCAGTGGCCTCCATTGTGATTCTTTTCTTGTAGACAACCATAATCGCCATATTGGAAAAGTGATCAACAACCAAAAAAACATAGTCATTTCCCCACTTGGTGGATGGAAGGCCTGACATGTAGTCCATTGAGATGGATTCCCAAGTCTTGTCAGGAGTAGGAAGAGGGGTGTACATGTCTTATTTCTTAGAGATCAATTTGGCAATAGTGCAGGAAGTGCAAGACCTGATTTACTTGGTGACATCCTATCAAATTTTTGGCTAGTAGAAATGTTGTTGCAACACTGACACTATCTTTTACACCGAAATTTCCTACCACCCGACTGTAGTGGGATTCCCAAATCATATTCGCTCGCTTGCTTGATGGAAAACAGAGATGGCCCAAATGGCACAATATCTCATCCAAAAGATGGAAATTAGTGACAATTGTGTTTGCGCCCAACATATGGTAGGTGGTTAAGTCAATATATTTCTCATAGAGGTGGGGCCATCTAGAGGTCTTGTGGTTGCAAGAGTCTACTACCATGGTGAGTGTCGCGACTTGAGGTCGGATGAGGAAATCAATGACGCAGTTGGTACTTCATGTATTATACTTGATGTTGAGGTGGAACTAGTGCAAGTATGTGGACCACTTCTGATGGCGGTCATTCTGTAATTTTCCTTGTGTCTACATGAATTGCAACGACTTATGATCAGTGTGGATGAATGTTTGCTTCCCGAGAACGTAATTTCTCCACTGGTGGTAGGATTGCACAATGGAGTACATTTATTTTTYATAAGTAGGGTACTTAAGGACGACCTATGATAGTGTCTCACTATGATAGCCCATGGGGTGGCCATGCTATGTGACAATTGCACCCACAACATAGTCTGAAKCATCTATCTCAATCTTAAAGGGATGTTGCAGGTCACGTAATGAAATAACTTGGGMTGAGCACAAGCGCTGCTTCAAATCATTGAAYGCTTATTGTTGGGATAGGCCCCACACAAAATTTTCCTTAYTACCATCCTTGGTTACTTGGTTGAGGGCCCATATAGTATGGAAGAATCTCAACATGAACTTGCAATAGAAATTGTCAAGGCCTAAGAAGATCCAAATCTCAGTGAGTGTGGTTGAGGCTGGCCAGTCATGGATGACCTATATCTTGGCTAGATCTACATGCAAACCATGCTCATCAACAATGTAGCCTAGGTACTAGACCTTATCCATGTCGAAGGAGAATTTTTCCAAGTTGGCATATAGCTTGTGTTGCCATAGAGTGTGTAGAACTTGTTGAATATGCTACAAGTGTTCTACCCAAGTCTTGTTGTAGATGAGGATGTCATCCAAATACACCACTACAAAACAATTGGTGAAAGGTCACAAGATATCATCCATCATCCTCACAAAAGTTGTTGGAGCATTTTTCAAACCAAAGGGAATGACCAACCAGTCAAAAATCCCTTCTTTTGAGTTGAAGGAAGTGTTCCATACATCTGTTTTCTCTGTTGGGACTTGATGGTAGCCAAAGTTTAGATTATTTCCCCCCCTTTCAATGATCAAGGAGATCGTCGATTCGGGGAATCGGGTACTAGTTCTTAACTGTAATTTTATTTAGGGTCCGATAATCAATGGAGAGTTGCCAGGTCCCATCTTTATTCTGCACAAGCACAATTGTGATTCCACAAGGTGATTATATGGGTCGGATGTTCCTCTTTTGGAGTAGTTCTTGGATCTGACTCTTCATCTCCTCATTTTCTAAAAGAGAGAAGCGATAGACTGGCCCATTTGGTAGCGATGCATCAGGGGTTAGATCGATGGAATGCTTCACTTGGAAGTGCAGAGGTACCCCAGTAGGTGAGGAGAAGATGTCTTTGTATTATTCCATGACCTTATCCACTTACTTATGCTACATGGAGAGGTCGGCCATGGAGGTCCTGGATGTGGATACAATATTTTTCTCACTCTGAGAGTGAATCACAAAGAAGAAAAAATTCCCAATATGAGAGATGAACTTCCTACATTGCTTAGCAGAGATCAAGGAAATGGAACTAAGTGGGACTACCTCATGTTACATGTACAATTTCCTGTTCAAAGTAATAATAACATTGTGAGGCCTAGAATCATATACAACACTATCTTTCCATAAATAAGGTTGGACCAAAATAACATCACAATCTTCAAGGAAAGAAACATCACACAACACCTCATCTTTTAAGGGCTTGATGTCTTATGGCAACTGACATTGTTGGATGACGTGAAGATCGCTTCCTTAGTGGAGCCATCAGATGGTGTAGGGATGTGGGTGAAGTGTTTTCAGAAAGGCAAGTCACTTGAATACCTCCACTGATATGAGGTTCTTATGGCTACCATTATCAATGATGAAGTGTAGTGGGTTTCCTTTCACCCACATCTATGAATGAAAGAGCCACTCACCTTTCTTTGGCTCATTAGGTTCACCGGGCTAGATCTTGGTGGTAGAAATGGTGGCACTGGGTTTTGCATCAATGATCTGTCTCCCCTTTTCTGGTTCTCACTCAGATTTGGAACCCACATATGATTCATAGGATTTCAACTCAGCCACCAATCACTGCTTTGAGCGGAAATCAATAGTGTTATGCCCAAGGCTCTTATGGAAGTTGCACCACTTCCCGATATCTTTCTTTGTCTTTCCATTTTCCTTCTTTGTTTGTGGCTTAGAATGGTTTTCCTAATGTTTCCCAAGAATCATGTATTGGTGTACAGTATATTTGACTCATTTCTTGAAGATCTTGACATTGATGAGTTTAATAAAAATTTTGGGACATTATGCATTTGGGAATGATAAAAGTTTTCTCCTTCTCGTAATATAGCTTTCATCGAAGTGAAATATTTGCATTCTCATTTATTTGCATTGTTTAGAGTCGATCAAAACATCATTTAGTCCACTCCATTTTCCTCTTGAGTAAACAACAACCTTAAAATCAAGCGCTAAACTAAAATTTATCAGACATTTTTACATTTTCTGTTAGCAGACCTACATTATATTAAGGTGTAGGGACCTGGAATAGGTTGAAAGGATGACTTTCTAAAGTTGTCAAACAAACTTAGCATCTTGCGATAGGGAGAGAAAATCCAATTTTTCGTATAGGCTTACTTGGATCCCCCTCTCAAACAGGGGTTACACACGAGGTTGCGTTCGAGAGAGTTACGAAGATTATCCCTCCGTGGTTCAACCGTTCGTAGTAGTCAGATTGTATATTGGGGGTTCTTATTGAGGCTCAATTGGCTTCATTTGGTCTCGGTGCTTCGTGAATTTTGAATCTGTTCAGGGTCCTCTGGAGTTCTACCGGTCCACTTGTCTTCAATTCTCTCAAAGTATTTCAGACTTGTTATCCTTCCCATACGTTCGGACTGGATTTTCGATTGTGCCTGTCCAAGGGATGACTACGAGTTGGTAACCTTAGTAGCCATAATCTTCAGGGTCTTACACAAGGTGACAGTAAAGGGAAGTCTCACTGTACCTGCAACAGATGTTGGTCAAACTCACTCGGGCTCCTTGGAGGGTAAATGCACAATTACTGCGTGGAAGCTTGCACAAAGGCGTAAGTCCGTTAAGCAGGTTGCCATCGTAACTAATCCACCCACTCTATCCGCACCCCTTCCTATATTGATCTCACGACGTTGGATTTCATCACCAACTAGTGGTTTCATTATGGGAAGTTTTGTTTGATTATTTTCTTCTTAGATTCATAGTGTGTGTTGTTTGTTTTACTTAGTGGAACTTAGGTCGAGTCAATTTTAATGGAATCAACACCTAGGAGTACCAATGGAGGAACCCCTTGTCCTGGGGAACCTTTCACCTTTCCTTCTTTTGGAAACATTGGTCCTCTATACATTGCCACACTGAGTCTTCCAGGACTCACCATCGAATTACCAGTTTGGTTGTTCCCCACTCCGGTGATCTCGAATCTTCCCAGTGCTTCAGCTGCACCTAATTCTTCAGATGTAAGTACACCACCCACACATCAACCTCATGTCAACTTTTCACCTTCTTCACCCATTAAGTCTCCTTCACTTTCTCCTTCTTCGCCTAGTGAAAGATCTAAAGCAAGTAGCCATGTTGATAAGAAGAAGAAGAAATGGAAAGAGAAGAAGAAGAAGAACCCCAAAAGGACCAAGCCTCCAACCATATCAGATGTTGGATCCAAGAAACCAACTATTATTAATCGTACTGGGAGTATTGATGAGGTCGAAAAGATTAAAACGAAGAATCTGAATCCCAAATTCCCTTGCAGTCTTTGTAAGGGTGACCACTTTAAGAGGGATTTCCCTGGTCTTCCCAAAGTATTAGAAATTTGTTCCTCCACATCATCAGCCTCTGCTAGACATGTTGGTGACGCCCCGTCAACTAGTGACGTTAAGGTTGGTAAGAATAAGACAACTATCAAATTTCCTTGTATGTTATGCGAAGGTGATCATTATTCTCACCTTTGTCCTCATATGGATGAGGCTTCTTCTCTTTTGGAAAATCTTCAACTTCTAGCTGGTTATCGTAAGATTTATCCAAACCCATCGTTAGTTGATGGAATGGTCAATCCGGTTCAATCCCTGGTCAGTCTGGTTGATCAGGTGGTCAATCTAGTTTCATCCTCCATTGATCCACTAACCAAAGCAGTTGATCCAGTTCCATCATCAACCAGCCCCACTTTTCATTTGAAAAGTGAAACCCAAGTGACTGATCCAGTCCCGTCATTGATCAGTCCCACCCTTCATCTGAAGAGTGCCAACATGGTCAATCCCATTCCTCCTCTGATGAGTGCCAAAGTGGTTACTCGGGTCCCTTCATGTCGTCAATCTTTTCAAGTCCTTAGTTGACCATGTCGTCAATCTGTTCAAGTCCTTAGTTGAACCAGTTGACAAAGTGATTGATTTGATCCCATCTTCGGTCGATCCCACTCTCCCGTTAGAGAGTGCAACCCAAGCAGTCAATCCGTTTCCACCTGTCAACCCCATTCTCCCCTTGGAGAATGAAACCCAAGTGGTTGATTTGACATCGTTATATATCGATCCTACTCTCCTGCTAGAGATTAAACCCAATTATGCCCACATTTTTCTCGTTGATACAGAATCTACCGTGCTGGGGGTATTCCTCCTTCTCTTGCAAAACCCCCTCCATGTAATAAGGCCATCCTTTTTGATTGGGGTATGCTAACTGGACCTTGTCTTCCCTCTCACATTCCTTTCAAGATTACAGTACAGGTTTTTGGTCAGGACATTCCTCATGCGCTGATAGATGAAGGTTCGCTCGTTAGTATTTTGTCCTCTATTGCTTGGCAAGCTTTGGGTTATCCACAGCTTGTGCTGGTTACCCAGACTCTGTTCGATTTTAACAGAAGAACCAATCACCCTTTAGGAGTCCTTCCTCAGTTTCCTGTAACTTTGGGAGGGAAAATTGTCTTTATTGATGTTATGGTAGTCCAGGACCCCTTGGATTTCGATTTACTCCTTGGGAGAGATTAAGTCTATCCCATGAAAGCTATTGTGTCCACTTTTTTTCGTCTGATATATTTCCATCATGATGGAAGAATTGTGGCTATTGATCAACTTTCATGCGTTGGTCCTGACTTGATTACCAACCCAATGACTTCCCTAAACGAGTCTTATATGCAGTCGGTATCACCCCTGCCACAGGTCAATTATGTGGTGTTGTCTCCCATGACTTCAAATTTAGATGAATTAGATCCGATAGTTGACATGGTGATCTCTTTGGTAGGGATATTAGAGCCTGATCTCCTTACCCCTATCACAGACCTCGACATGTGTTCCTTCTAGAGTGTTTTTCTTTCGTCCAATGAAGATCTCTTAGAAGCCATGTCCGACTTTTGTTCCTTGACATGGTGTCCTTCTAGACCATTTCCCTCTTAGAAGCCATGATCAAGATGAAATCTATGAGCACGGTTTTCTAATTTCAGTCTCATTAAAAAATGAAACCATCTTTGAGGATAGTTTTCGTGTCTCTGTAGCCACCTTGTTAAAAAATGAAACAAAGATCTGGGGATTGAACCCAGAACCTTGAGCATAGTTTTCCCTTCTCCGTGGCAAGCTCGTTAAAAAAATGAAATAGAGGTCATGAACATAGTTCTTTTCCTATGTCAAGATTGTTAAAAAATGAAACGGTCACCTCTCTCGTCGAGTCGAGTCCTTAGCTAGATCTCATAGATGTCGAGTCAAGTCTTTCATTAGGTCTCGTATTTGAACCTTCATTTCATCCACCTGTATCCTTTTTCTCCATCTAGTACAGAAATTGGTGACAACCTCAAAGTTGGTGAATGAAATGAAGCTTGGGGGGGCATGTCTTCAGCCTTTGATTATCATTCTGGAGTTAAGACACTAGCTTTTCACGTTGGGGGCAGAGTACCAACCATCCATGGGTATCGCTACCTTTGGAAATTACATTGGGAATTTACAAGCATAGTTTAATTTTGTTTCAATATTGTTTGAAAATGAAACCAATAATGAGCTTAGTCTCTTTTCTTTCTCGTGCTTGTAAAAAACATGAGAACGCAACCAAGTAAACTTTTATCTCTTTTTCGGACTCGCATGGATAACGAAAAAGGAACCCCCTGGACTCTAACATGAAAAGATTGCTGAGTGATCTTGATTCCTTTCACAGTCGTTAAAAGGTTTGAAAGGGCATCTTTTGAGTGATAATTTATGTTTTTTTCGACCTCGCAAGACTAACATCACGAAAAAGGAACCTCCTAGAGTCGTCTTGGAGCTCTTTTCAGACTCTCTAAATATGAAAAGATTGCCGAGTGATCTTGCTTCCTTTCCCACTCGTTAAAAGGTTTGAAAGGGCATCTTTCGAGTGATAATTTATCTGTTTTTCGCCCTCGCGAGACTAATATTACGAAAAAGGACAACCCTGGGGTCGTCTTTAAGTTATTTTCAAACTCTCTAAACATGAAAAATCACCGAGTTTACCTTCTTTGGACTCGTTAAAAAAATATACATTGAAGGGCCTATATGGGACCAAACACTTACTTCTTCCAGTTTGTTAAACAAATGAAGAGGGACTTACCGAAGGTGATTTATATCAAGCATGTGTTATCCTCCTCGAGATCGTAAAAATAAAAAGAGGTACTCATCTATCTGGATGGGGGGGAAATTTGAAGGAAGCAAGCCAAGCAGTTTTTGAAAACATCACAAGTCACCCTTACGATCGCCCTTGAACACGACACTTTGTCTTTGCATACATTTTAATCTTCTGAACCTCTACACTGAACCAATCCTCTGAGTTTATTTACTCCTTTGGGTCACCCGACAAAAGTCACAATATCCACTACATTATCATGTTTTGGTCCATGTCATGTTTCTGTTGTTGTGCCTCAGTGTTCAAGGTATGTATTTACCTCAAGAGTCAACCATCACAAATTTCCTGTTTCAATACCTGTGTCAGTCCATGTTCATTTGATCCACCAATTTACATCTATGTGTCAGTTTCGTGTCATTGATGGGGGATACATCAAGGCCCTCCTTCGACGAGTATGTTCATGTCGACTTCAATACATTATCCGAGAATTAGACTTAGAAACCAGTTAGTACCTTGGGACCTGCATGCCTCCTCACTTCCAACAATAGGTTTACATCATTGAATTCTGATAAGATGATTCCACGGATGTTCGACTTTAGCTCATCTATTCACATTCGTTGGAATGTACTAGGTTACCTTGGGAATCATTGACATCAATGGTGATTTCCCTCACACTTGTTAATGGTTTACCTCATTGATATGTAATCAAGTGGTTTCTGCTATGTTCGACATCAAGACATCTATTCACATGGTTAGACTTGTATTGCATCGGGATTGGTAAGAATACCCTGGGTTGAGTGATCACTCTGATATGTAGTTTGCCCAGTTTGCAACAGAGTTTCTCTTGAATATTGACACATATAATATCACATAGATCCACTTTGTATTGGTCTATGTCTATGTCTTGGTGTCTCGTAGATTCAGTGTGTATTTTTCGTGGCTATGATCAGTTCATGTCATGGAATTATAGATCCACATTGTATCTTTGGTGGCTATACCTTTTTTTTAATACAATTATGGATCCGTGGTGTATTTTATGGCAACCATACCTTGAAAGTATTTATCACCCAAGCATAGGTATGCATTCCTTGGGTTTGAAACATATCATAACATTTGCCTGATGGTTTTATGCAGCTTCTACCAGGTTCTCTGAGTCCATACCCTTGCTCGAAAAAGTCTACAAATTACTTGTTGAAGAGCTTGGGGATCAGAGATCATCTTGGACTGGGCGAGGAAGAACATCATTAAAAAGGTTCATATCTTCTTCCTTTTCTCTATAGATTGGCTTAGCTAGGTTTAAAGTGATGTGAGTGATAAATGTTAGCACCTTTTTGTCTTGGTCTTAAGATTCTAAGGTCCAAGAGGATATTCACCTGTCCACAGGGTGATTTTCCTGTAACAATGGTTTCTTGATGTCAGCCTAAAACTTGAACAGTGCAACCTCCTTGCATATCATTTGTTAGAGGAGATTCTTCCCCCTTTTTTAAGCCATCAGACCATTCTCTTATTAGTTCAGAAGTAAACTAGAGGAAATCCCTAAAAGACCAAATAAGGACCACCTTTCAAAACTTAAAGACACCTCAATAGAAGAAATCTCACAAGGGTGGGAGTGTAGTCAGGACCGAGCCTTCTGAAATGCACCTATTTAATGTTGAGCCTTTGATCAGGGAGGTATTCCAAAGGGTTGGTTTCCTATTTTTCTGTCAAAACATGGAGAGGGTACATCGTGAAGTAGCTAGGGAATTTTCTTTAAACTTTGATGGCACTAAGAGCAAGGTAGGAACCCTTGAGTTGGAGGTATCTAAGGCCACCATTACATGAGCCACTAAGATACCCAACACTGGTGAAAGGTGGTTCAAATCTATGACTCTCAATGCATCCCTTTTAAGGATTTCCTTAAGCCAGATAATCAGAAAGATAGTTTTTCCAAGGGAGTGCCTAGGAGCCACTTGGTTGAGGGTTTTGAGAAAATGTTGAAAGTTATCCAGAGGTATTTTACATGTGAGCGCATATTGAACATGATATACCAGTATCACATTAGGCTTTTTCTACACTTCACAGGAAAGGATTTGATAAAATCCCCTTCTATCTATTTAGAAGTATGGGAAAAATGGATAATAGGGTCCAAACCAAGTCCAAGGCTTTGGACACTAGTGTTTTCCACTCAGGGTTGATCAAGATGCTTGTAATGGAATAATTGAAGAAAATAAACCTCACTTGGGAACAATTCATTGTCTCTGCTAACCTGCAGCTAGATGTAGCCTCTACCCCTCAATCTAGGGTGCAGAGCCCTTTGCCAACTAGTAGTGTTTCCCAAGTAGAAACAAGAAAAAAGAGAAAGGGAAAACACATTTTCAAAGACAAAGAAGTTCCTAAGGAAGTTGAAGAGAAAGAAAGGGAAGCCCATCACTCCCCACAAAGGGAACTTTCACCTTAGCCTGCACATGAACTAGAGGAGGTTCCCTTAGTAAAAGATACATCCAAAAGGGGTTAAAATTGCATTTTCCTTCACCTACTGCAGCAACTGAGAAAAGAGTTAGAAGACCTTTCACCAGATCATCATCCCATAGGGAATATGTTGAAACAAAATTCATAACCAAATCTTTTGTCCCAAAGAAAGATAGGGGTAAAAGTGACATTGTTGGGAAGCCTATTGAGATCATGAACAAAGCTTCTATTTAGAAGAAAGACAAAGGTAATGGTGAAACTATTGAGAATCCTATTGAATTCATAAACATCACCAATCCCCTTGATAATCCCACCTTCAATAGATTTATCAGACAATTCAGGGATGCAAGGAGCAAAATTACCCGTTTGAAGGGAGCAATATTGACTGCGAGGAGGAAGATGAGTGAACTCATGGACATGTATAATGAGAGCCTTGATCTGGATAGGTTTACAATAAGAATATTCTTTCCCCTCCATAGGCAACTTTAGACTTTGTACAGGAAAAACATAAGCATATAGTCCCAAAACATAAAACTTAAAGAAGAGTTGTAGCCCTTCAAGGATGATCTAGCCCAAAGGAATCTCAATATACTAGCCCAAGCTGCAACATAGAGAAGTTCTCCTGCAATAGAGAGAAGTTCCCCTGCAAAAAGAAGAAGTCCTCCTCCAACAAAGAGAACTTCTAGATTGAGAAGATGGAATGGAAAGGATGACAAACACATTTTTTATGATGATCATATTTTGCAGCTTGAAGTTTTGAGGGAGGTGTTATAATTTCACCCACTGAAGGCATCTATAGGCTCATTATCCTTCTACTAATATTTTTTGAGTTTTTTGAGGTTCATTACATGACACATAAAAACACAGAGCATTTATTAGCGCCTGGAGCTATGGAATCATCCACACAGATTGTTTTGCAGATTCGCTACTGAAAGCGTTGTGGAATTACCTAGCTAGAAATAAATTGGAAGCTCGCTATGAAAAGTTGTTGTATAACAATTTTGTAGGTAGGTGCTATGAAATCTTCTACCGAAAGTGCTACGAAAACTATTGCAGAACAGTTTTATATAGGCGGGTGCTACATAATTTGCTACCAGTTGCGCTACGAAAAGATGCCACGAACTGGCTATTATAGTCAATAGTTTCGAATTCATTTCCTCTTCTTAGCTTTGATGATTTGGAGGGAACCAAGGATCACTAGGTGGAAGATGGAGGTCAGTACAAAGGCTTGGAGGACACATGGCACTGATGGAGATGCACCCAAGAAAAAAAAAATCATGTCATTTATATCTTGTTAGCGTTGTTTCTAACATGCTCCATGTTTCTACCAGTTTGTTAGTGTCACTTGTACAGATGTTAGGTTAGTAGTTTTTTGTGGAGAATCCTAGGCTAGAAAGGCCAACTTGCATCTGAAGATGTATTTTTTACTGTTTATACTATAAATACATCAGAAGAATGTTATGTTGAGGTTTGAATGGTTGATCAAAGCTCCCTATTTTGTAATATTTTGACTAAACAGAGTTGTACTCTGGTTTATGTATGAGATCTAAGATATTTTGATTAATATAAGTCAATCACTTTTCATTATATTTCTTCTTCTTACTTTGAATTCTCATTATCGGATGATCCTTATGAGATGTTATAGCTGTTTTATAATGGATGTTTGATTATAATGTTGCTGTAAATGTTTTTCAGTGTTTTAAATTTAGTTCAAGATGTTCTTGTGACTGAGTTTTTATTCCCCTAGCTGCTAGAAGGACTGATGCTTATAACATATCTATCCATATTCCTCACCAAGTCTTCCATATGCTCACATTTATCCTTAAACCACTGACTAGATTTAACCAAAACCTCATTTTCTTATGCATACTAGCCTAGATTTTCTATGTTGAGACATTTCTATGCTGAGTTTTGTCCATTTGACCTTCGATCATTAATCTACATTTACAAACCTATTTGATGGGTATTGGGATTATCCTCTTTCAATCTGAGGGTGAATCTCAGTGATAACATTATTGGCACCAGTGCCGGGTAACAAATTGAAAACATTTCCCTGGGATTGAATGAAAAAGCAATACTGATTTTGAAGGTGCATTAGAAATCAATACATTGAATATTGCAACTTGCACCTGACGACTCCATTGTTTCAATTGTGGCTCCCAAAGGCAGATACATGAGGTATACTCCACATATACCTCCAGAAACACCTGAAGCTAACCCAGAGAATATTATTGAGAAAGGAAAAGCTCCTCAAGAAGGCTTTTCAGCTGCCGTACCAGGTACTTCTGGTCATTTTCATGATTCTACCTTTAATACTCCAGTAGCTATATCCAATTATCCTCTTCTACCCTCTGTGGAAGTTTCTAGAAATTTAGATTTTGAAAATTTTCCTGTTGAATACTCTTATTTTAGTCCCAATTTGAAAGAAGAAAGTTTTGAAACCCTTTCCTCTCTTGATATTGCTGGCTTAGACTTGAGAGCTTAGAAGATTTTCCTACCTTGAGTTTTCCTAATTCTCCTTATATTAAAAAATATGTGACTAAAGAGGAAGAAACTTCATTTCCCTTGGAACCTATACCATCTTCTTCCAAGACTCAGCCTCTTCCTATGAAATCTGAAATCTCTCCATCCAACCTCCCTCTTTCTCCTAAATTCAATGTTGTAGTTGTACCTATCAAGACTCAATCTCCCCCTTGTTCTCCTAGAGTTCACAACCCAATGGTGCTAATATTACTAGAAATAGGATGGATTCCATAGTGGTTGTTAGGTATGCCCCTCTTATTTTACCTCAGCCTATGAATGCTCTCCCAGTTGGAGACTACCTTACGTACATGCCCAAGTTCATAGGGGAGGTAGACATAACTGCATAATAACACCTTGCATCTTTTTATAGTTATGCAAACAATATTAACACTGAGAATAAAGATGTATGGATGAGGGTCTTTGTACAGAGCCTTAATGGTGAGGCTAGAAAATGGTTTAAGGGTTTGACTCTTGGATCTATTGCTGGAATTGAAGCTTTGGATGGTGCTTTTCTGAGACA
>JASDQU010689692.1:24645-38393 GCA_032191745.1 Picea mariana
CATGCACGGTGGACTTTGAACAATGTCTGTGGTCCAAAAGGGGTCATCGACTAAAGGGTTTGAATGCGACCTAGTCAGAATGTCAGAAGGATTGACGACGAAAAATTCACTAGCTGAATTCAGTTGGAGAACCCGTCTCTCATATCCCTCCGGAATGCGGCAATCCTCTAGAGACTTTGAAACAATTCGAAAATTCTCTAAAGAACTGGTAACTTCTTCCTGGGAGGTTATAGTGTCGTGAAACTCGCTCTGTTGAGGAGATTTTTGCATAGAATGAGGGACTAAAGGGGTGTTCTCTTCCATATTTTCTGTAGGAATTCTCTATAGCCTCTGTGAACAACGTGGAGGGTCAATGTTGGCAAAAAAGAGTCGGCAAAAAACAATCTATGACCAACTACCGAAAAGAAACAACATACGCTAATAGAATCTAGGAATCACAACCAAGAAAATAGGACCTTCTCTCAATGACCGTACTAGTTGGTGATGAAATCCAACGTCGCGTGATCAAGTCAAGAAGGGGTGGGGATATGGTGGAATAGTTACAATGGTGACCTGCTTAATGGACTTACACCTTGGTGTAAGCTTCCACGCAGTAATTGTGGATTTAGCCTCCAAGGAGCCTGAGTGAGTTTGATCAATGTTTGCTCCAGGTACAGTGAGACTTCCCTTCACTGTCACCTTGTGTAAGACCCTAAAGATTATGGCCACTAAGGTTACCAATTCGTAGTTAGCCCCTGGGCAGGTACAGTCGACAGTCCAGTTCGAATGTACGGGCAGGGTATCTAGCCCAAAATCAACTTGAAAGGCTTTCACTCAACCTTGTGGGTATACCTTTAAGCGATCCCCATAATACGATCTGACCACTATAATCAGTCAAACCACAGAGGGATAATCTTCGTAGCTTTCCCGAGTACGACCTTGTGCGTAACCCCTGTGTGAGAGGGGCATCCTAGGAAGACTTATACGACAATTGGATTTGACTCTCCCTAGCTCAGGATGCTAATCATTGTTTTGGAAACTTTGGAGAGTTATGCTCACAGCCTAATCCAAAGTACTAGTCCTAGTCTACTGTTGGTGGAGGATCCTAGAAAAGAAAATATTATAGATAGTTTTTAATTAGCATTCATTTTATAGTTTTTCTTTACTCAGCAAGGGTGCATGGAAGTGAAATGGATGGAATGATGACTCAATCCCCAGAAAATGCATCAAAGATGATAAGCAGTCATTTCTTTTCGATGAATATCTATTTAAAGGAGAGAGAGAGAATTCTTTTCACTAACAAGCACTAATAAGGAATGTCCTCAAACAAATTTTCTTCGCTCAAATCCAATGTGGTGCTAAAACCTTTTGAAATTCCTTCTAATATGCAAAATCAATCATGAATATGTCTCTTTATTGTTTGTATGTGAATAATGATTAATTCAAAACAACACTTCTCCTACCAATTTATATTTTTGGATCAAGGAAACTCAGACAAACACAAGCAGGTTTCGTACAAACAATACACCCTCTTGGTGTGATCAAAAACAAGAAGCAAAAGAAAAGAAAACAAAGAAAACCAAGAACCCCACACAAAAAAAAAATGTTGAAGAGAAATGACCTCAAAAAATACCAAATGAAGATATTCGTAGACTTCTGATGTCCTTCACCAGAGTTTCTCACTCAGTCAAAAAGGAGAGAACAAAAAATGCATTGGTTTTAAACTCCCAATCAGCAGAAAAACTCAAAAATAATGAAGAAGGCTACAAAATCTAAATAGCAAGGTGTTTTTTCTTCAGAAAGAAGGATGTCAAAGTTGAATGGGAAGAAGCATTGACTCACAGAGAGGCTCAGTAAATAAAACACAGAGACTAGACCCTGAAAAAAGCAATTCTGGAGAGGTTTTTGGCCAAAAGAGGGTTGGCGCTCTGGTGTAAAGGGCACCAAGATTTATAGCGCTCTGTGTAATACATTCAGGAAGCACTGGCACTCTGTTAACACAGCCACAGGGGCGCTAGGATTGAAAAGATCCTAAAAATGTAAAAAAATCCAACAATTGCAGTCTAGTCTGGCAATCAAACTGAGTGTGATGGGGTAGGGAGTCAATAAGCTCATGAAATCAAGAAAAAAGGGGTGAACCAAGTATAAAAACAATCAANAAAGAAAACCAAGAACCCCACACAAAAAAAAAATGTTGAAGAGCAATGACCTCAAAAAATACCAAATGAAGATATTCGTAGACTTCTGATGTCCTTCACCAGAGTTTCTCACTCAGTCAAAAAGGAGAGAACAAAAAATGCATTGGTTTTAAACTCCCAATCAGCAGAAAAACTCAAAAATAATGAAGAAGGCTACAAAATCTAAATAGAAAGGTGTTTTTTCTTCAGAAAGAAGGATGTCAAAGTTGAATAGGAAGAAGCATTGACTCACAGAGAGGCTCAGTAAATAAAACACAGAGACTAGACCCTGAAAAAAGCAATTCTGGAGAGGTTTTTGGCCAAAAGAGGGTTGGCGCTCTGGTGTAAAGGGCACCAAGATTTATAGCGCTCTGTGTAAGACATTCAGGAAGCAATGGCACTCTGTTAACACAGCCACAGGGGCGCTAGGATTGAAAAGTTCCTAAAAATGTAAAAAAATCCAACAATTGCAGTCTAGTCTGGCAATCAAACTGAGTGTGATGGAATAGGGAGTCAATCAGCTCATGAAATCAAGAAAAAAGGGGTGAACCAAGTCTAAAAACAATCAAAGGGTAAGACAAGGTCTATGAGGATAAATCAAAACCAAAAAGTTTCGATTCAAGACTCCCTAGTGGAGTCACCAGTTTCTATTGAAGGAAAATATCCCTGCAGACAGGTAGATCTCCTCAAAGAGCTAGACTCTTAACTCTAAGACAGAAAGTGATTATCATGGTCACTGACTTCCTTTTAGATCTAGGTGGACTAGTGTGTGAGGAGGAAGGATAAAAGAAGTACCTTTTACCGGTGTTTGTCCCTGCGTGCTCCGAGTTGAGCTCCAATCTTTCTCTCCTCGATGAGCCCTGTAGACAAACAACAGTACAACCACTTCCTACTCTATTTATATTAGCTTGAAATAGATCTATATATCATAGACAACTTCATGTGAGATTAAACACAAGCTAGAAAGAAATAGACCAAGCGTGTCATATTAATGAGAACAATGATAGAAGTAGCTTACAACCGTAGACACGAATGCAACAGCTTCGTCAAGTCCCCTTTGTCTAACCCTTGCTCAAAAGATCCATGATCCGGACGACAACAACTTTACTGATCACTTTCCTCTAGTTCACTGTATGTTTCCTATGAGATCATAGGTTTCATGCTTCCAATTCTTCCTCCTTTCCACCATGATAGAGCATGTTTATATAGGTTTAGAGAGGCTTAACCTCTTGAGGTATCTTTAGGGTAAGTTGAGTATTTCCCTCCTTGAACCAAGGATCTTCTCCTAAGATCATGAATGAACCAGGAATTCGAATGCAATTGCCTTCCAAGATTGAAAGATTTTTCCCTTATTCTCCTCAACGGGCCAACTGCTACCCAGATTAGACAACGCTCCCTCAAAAGGGGCATCAGGGCACTATAGCACTCCCTAGGAGGATCAAGGGGGGTGCTAGTGCTCTAAATATATATAGTGCTCCTTCAGAGGGGCAGTTTGGTGTTATAACACTCCCTAACACCTTATAGGGGAGTGCCGGCGCTCCTAAGGGTGATGGAGGGGAGCGCTCCCTTCTAAAAATTTAGTTTGAAAGCTTATTTCAGGTAGGAAGAGATATCTGATTTCAGTTAACCATCCCTCTTCCTCCAAATCAAGTGTTTGAGGCTTTCTAAGTATCTCCTTAGTGTCATCATTGTGGCAGTATGCTTTGTTTGACATTTGCGACACTTGTGAACAACATGCGACACTTGTGACAATTGTGAGGAACATGCGACACTTGCGACACTTATCAAAGTGAGTAATGTTGACGTGTAACACTCATAATATACTTTTTTATCCTATTCCATAATCCTATAATCCCACTTAATAAACCTATAATCTACCCGTATCCCACTTAACCATCCTATACCCTACCCATATCCCATACCTACAAATGTTACCTTTATCCATTTCCCTCCCTACACACAATCATTTAACCATTGTATTTCTTGATTTGTTCATCACCCATGATCGTTTCTTCATTCATGCATGATCATTACATTGAATGACCGATCCCTATACTGAGTTCCCATATCATTTGACCTCACTTATTTAAAATCACTATAAGGATTCAAAATAAGTTCTAATTCATCATACTTTGTTCCCAAAAGACCCAAAATCATTTTCCCCTGCTGCCAGTGAAAATCATTCGAAATAGGAGTGTATTTGCATACCCTATCATGTACTGAATTGGGATACTATGGGAAATATCTTCATGGTAAGAAAATATCCATGGTCACTCATAGATATTGAATCATACCTTGAGTATAGTGCTAGTAAACCCCTCCTTAAATTCACAAGTTGGCTACCATTTCTCAAGAATTTCAAGAGGTATTATGCCTCTATAACTAAGGAGTTTGTAGAATAATTTGATGACAGTGTGGCTCGCATGGGTGACTTGGTGCTTTCCATATCATAGGAAAGATTAGCTTGAGCCACAGGACTCCCGTGAAAAGGGGAACATTGGTTTAAGAATAAAAAGGTGGATACAAGGGTCTAGGATCCATTCTTGTGCTCAATGGGGCAGAATTTGGATTGGAAAAATAGGGTGCCTATGGTATGGATCTCGATAAGTGGAGGAATATCTTGTCTGTGCTTCAAAAGGTTATCACTTGTGAAGGATGGTATTTCATCACTTTTCTCTACCACATCTTCCTTTTGTTTCACTTTGAAGATGGTAGCGAATTGAATTTTTCCTTTTATCTTTTTAAAATCCTGGGTAGGATGGATAAGTATGTGTAGTCAAACCCTAATAGTTTAAATAGAAGCTTCTATCACCATGGATTAATTTAAATTTTGATTTTTGAATAATTAAACACAAGTGGAGATAATTGGGATGCATTTTTATACCGGAATGGGTTTGTTTCTAGAAAAGGCCCAGTCGAGGAAATATCTCGAGATCCTATCACTACTCTTGTTGATGAAAATAATAAAAATAATAGTGAAGGACTCAAATTACATGGAGCTAAGGACTTCATTATTCCTATTAAGACCCCTGAAAAGGATCCTTCAGACCCAAAGCATCGTTCCCCTATCGCACCAACCATTTACACTCATGTTGTAACAACAATTATCACTCCAATAGTACTAGTTGTCACTACCTATGTTGCACCAGTCATTCTTGTTAGGGTTACGAGGAGTATGGATAAACGAAAAATAAGTGTCAAAACCCCAATGACCAACAATCGCTGTTCGTTGAGGAATGCAATTCTCTTGGACCCTGTGTTATCACATATAATTTTCAAGGGCAACAGGTCGTCCAAGTTCGTGGTCTACACAAGAAGTGTCCAAGTGCAACATTCAAAAGCATTCCATTTTGGATTGAAATACAAGTTGGAGGGAGGGTTTATTTTTCCAACGGTGGATATCCCAGGAGTAGTTTAGATCAACAATAATCATGCATTCAGAATGAAAAATATAAGTGATGTTTAAATACCAGGTGGAAGCCCTGGAGTTGTAGATCAAGAGCCGCACATCCTCTAGAGTAGATGATTAGGATTTACTTCGGGAGTTCGGGCTTCAATATTTTCGACTTCCCCACTCTCGATTTCCTCCAAAGTACTTTTTCCAAAAGTTACATATGAAGCACCACACATCCTTCTCCATCGGTGGATCATGATTTACTTAGAGACTTTGGGCTTTGGGAATTTTGGCTTCTCCACTCTCATTTTCCTCCGAATTAATTTCTCCCGAAGTCCATAGATCTATGCCACGTGTCCTCCTCAGATCAATAGTCACAATTTGTTAACAAGCTTTAGCATTCATTTTAGGCTGCCATGTCACTCTGGGCCCATATTACCTTGGGAGTTATACAATATCTACATGCATCCCCCCTTGATGTCCAAGCACTGAAGACACTTGGCACCCATCAGTTTCTTCGCGTGGTGCTCATCCGTTAGAGACACGTGGCATCCATATAAAACTGACACATGGCACTCATTTCAAGCATTTTTGGACATTTCTTCAACCTATTTTTGGGTGACACATGTCACTTCTTCATCCGTCACATGTCATCATAGTGATGTCAGGCCACCCCGTCAGCTGCAGGATATCATCCTCTGGGAAGTGTTCTTGTTCAAGTCCCAAAATTAGCGCCATCTCCAAGCATGGTTAGAATTTGATCCAGGTGGATATTGGTGGCCACCCACCTATTTCAATCCTCGTGTTCATTTTTGTTCAGCATGTCCTTCTGTACTGCTTTATAATTCTGAGTTCTACACTTCTGGGGCTATATGAAGCTGCACACATTCTCTAGGTGGATATAGGTCACCTCTCTCCTAATCCATTTGGGTTATTTTGTATGTTTTCATGTCATCACATCTTGCGGTACTTTCAAGGATGTTTTGGGGCCCTAAACATTGTTTTTTTGGCTCGCCACAGTCAAAATGTATATGGAGTTAGATTCTAATGGTGAAATGTGTATTTCTATGAAATATCTTTCAAACAGGCTATCACGTGACTAAAACAGAGATTGTATGCAAAATTTATGACACTAGGAAGTTGAGGTACCAAAATACACCAACTTACCCATAGGGCCGACATGACTTTTGGCATTTCACCTTCTAGGGTTAGGTTTTTTGGATGTCTAGGGTTTTGGAATTAATGAGTAATATGAAAAGGGCCTATGGAGCCTCATTGTAATCCATTCTTCTCATATGGATGTGCATAGAAGCCACATATCTTTTTAGAGATAGCTACCACCATTCAAGCAAGTTTTAGTTCTGCAGTTTTACAATTTCAGCCTATTTCATTATTTAATAGAAGATATTGTTCACTGAATATTTGTGTTTATATTTGTGTTATTCTTCTTATCTATGTGTTATTGTATGCATTTTTTTAATTGGTTTGTTCCACTCCTAAATTTGGATTAGTGGTATCAAAGTAGTCTTCTCTTCATTCATTTTTCTCTGTGCATGTCCCCGACAAGGTATGGGTACAAGAAGTTGGGACTCAAACCAATCGAGCCATTACCAGATTAGTCATGTTGAGCCTGACAACAACCCATGGGAGATGAAAATAAAGATTATGGAGTAGGAGATCCTATTAAAATGTTGCTCGAGGAAGCCCTTGCATGACAAAGTAATGAAATGATGGACAACTTCGTGCAGATCCTTCAATGGTTTCCCACGGGAGAAGCATCTTCATTAGGAGGCCATGCAACCCCCTTCAAGGTACATGCAATTTTTAATATTCTATTATTTGAAGGACTGATAGATGCAGATGATGTAGATAAATG
The DNA here is from genome assembly GCA_032191745.1 of Picea mariana. Lineage (NCBI taxonomy): Eukaryota > Viridiplantae > Streptophyta > Pinopsida > Pinales > Pinaceae > Picea > Picea mariana. The sequence goes on from JASDQU010689692.1 coordinate 32,072, forward strand.
GTTGAATATGCTTGAAGGATATTTTTAGGTCCAAAATTTTTTTGATTGGGAAAAGATCACTTTTTCACTCCTCAAGGCCATTCCCCATGTTAAATACTGGTGGGATACTTACTACGAGCAAAGGGATGTGGAGGATTCTGCAATTTTTGTGGTGGCCCATACATGGGATTCTTTCCGGGACACCATTAAATAACAATAATACCTTGTTGGAAGCTACGAGGACCATTACACTAGATGGACCACCCTACATCAAGAAAGGGACCAGACAGTACCAAACTTCACCAATATTTTTCATACCCTCTGCACCAAATTGGGTATCAAATATTCTGAGCATCATCTAGTTCTCAAATAACGCAGATGTTTGCATAGATACATTCAAATAGAAATGGATTTCTTAGACATCACCTCATTGGGCACATATTATATATACACTATCAAAATTGAGAAGAAATTTAAGAAGAAATGATGAGAGTTTGTATCTGCAAACCCCTCACAGTCAAAGCAGGGAAAAAGCAACCCCAACCCACATTGCAGGGAACCAAGACGTGATGGCCACCCTTAGGAAAATTCGTTCAAGCCAAAACACAAGAAGGGCAATGAGAAGACAAAGGACATGGGAAAATGGTGTGAGTACCATAAAAGTCCTTGGCACAACACCAACGAATGTCACTCCAAGCAGTCCCTTGTGGTCGAGCTGAAGGATTTCGAGTCAGAGGCTGATTTTGACTTTGAGTCAAATCCTGAAGGAGGGAAGTGGATTATCGATGTTGAACCCAGTGCCACAATCATTACCACCATATTCTAGCCAAGCAAACTAGAATAACCAAAGGAAGGGGAATGCCTATTTCACTCGTAGATGTGGGTCAAGGGCGCTCTGATTCTCTTCATTGTCGACAACGATAGTCAGAAGAACCTGATTTCAATAGAGGTCATCAAGTTGTTGAACCTACCAATGACACCACACCTATAGCCCTACATCATCAGCTAGCTTTGTCAAGGATGATATCTCTGTGTCAGCCAATAGTGTCATCTTCCCTACGACATCAAGCCTTTCAAAGATGAGGTACTCTGTGATATTTCTCCCCTTTAATTTTGTGATGTTATTTTAGGAAATCCATATTTGTGTAAGCATCATGCTGTGTATGAGTCTAGACCCCGCAATGTTATTATTACTTTGGGTAGACAATTGTACAAGATCCCAGAGTGGCACCGCTTACTGATATTTATTTAATCTCTGCTAAGCAATGTAGTACGGTCATTTCACAGACTGGGAAGTTCCTCTTCTTTGTGATCCATGCTCACAGCAAGAAGAAGTTATCCACCACATCCATGGCCTCTACACAATGCCTCTCTTTGCATTAGAAGCAAGTGGACAATATCGTGGAGTAATATAGAGACATCTTCATCTCACCTATAGGGGTACCGACACAATACCAAGTCAAGAATACAATTGATATAACCCTCGATGCACCTCTACCTAATGGACTAGTCTATCAACACTCGCTGATGGAGAATGATGAAATCAGGCATCTGATCAAAGATCTTATTCAAAAGGGGCACATCAGACCCAACTCCTCCCCTTTAAGAAGCCCGATTGTACTGGTGCAGAAGAAGGACAGGACTTGGTGAATCTGCATTGATTACAGATCCTTAAACAAAATCAGAGTCAGGAACCGCTACCCCATTTCCATGATCGATGACCTTCTTGACCAACTCAATGGGGAAAATTTATTCAACAATATTGAATTGAAGTATGGCTACCATCATGTTCCCATCGAACCAACTGATGTCTAGAAGACTGCCTTCAAGTCTAAAGAAGGTCTCTACAAATGGATAGTCATGCCCTTTGGCTTAACAAATGCACCAGCCACTTTCATGAGTTTGATGGATGATGTATTGATACCCTTAACCAACTCTTTTGTGGTAGTATATTTGGATGACATCCTCGTCTTCAAAAAAACGTGGGAGGAGCATATGCGACATATTCAACAGGTTTTGAGCACTCTGCGGCAGCACAAACTTTATGCCAACTTGGAAAAATGATCTTTTGGAATGAATAGGGTCCAATACCTAGGATACATTATTGATGAGCATGGGGTACATGTTGATCTAGATAATATCCAATTCATTTGTGACTGGCCAGCCCTGACCACACTGACCGAGCTTTAGAGCTTCTTAGGACTCACCAATTTTTACTGAAGGTTCATGTTGGGATTCTCCCATATTTCCTGGGCCCTCATCCAGGTGACCAAGGGTGGTGGTAGGGCCAAGTTCATGTGGGGAATGGGGAAACAATGAGCATTCAAATATCTGAAACATCATTTGTGCTTAGCTCTAGTACTCTCCTTTCTTGATCTACTACAACCATTCAAGATTGAGACTGATGCATCTGACTATCCCGTGGGTGCATTTCTCACTCAGCACGGGCATCTGGTGGCATACCATAGTGCGATACTCTCTAATAATGTCTGAAAATACCCCACCTATGACAAGGAAATGTAATCCTTTCGTCAATGGAAACATTACATTATGGGGAAAGAGATGATCATACACACTGATCACAAGCCTCTATAGTTCATACATGCATAGGGGAAATTACAGAATGACCACCATCATAAATGGTCCACCTAACTGCAATAGTTCCATATCAACATCAAGTATAAGACAGGTATCTCCAATCGCATTATTGATTGCCTCAGTTGGCCTCCTGTGGCTTCACTTACCATTTTGCTCCATTCCTGTGGACATGAAACATCATAGTGGCCCCAACTTTACCAACAAGATCCAAAATTCACCACCACATATCATCTCTTGGGTACTAATTTTCACATTCAGGACATACTCTTATACCACCTGGGCCATCTCTGTGTTCCTACAAGAGAGTGTGAAAAGATGATTTGGGAAGCGCACTACAGTCCGGTGGAAGGACATTTTGGCATAGATAAAACTGTGGTCGTTCTTCAAAAACATTTTTATTGGCAAAAACTTTGACAAGACATCATAAAATATATCATATCTTGCACTTCTTGTGCCATTTCCAAGCCAAACATCAATAAGCAAGTCTTATACACTCCTCTTTCTATTCCTGAGAAGTTGTGGGAATCCATCTCCATGGATTGCATGTCTAGTTTGTCATACACCAAGCATGGAAATGATTGCATGTTTGTGGCCGTTGATTGGTTTTCAAAGATGGACATCCTCACAGCCTATAAGAAGAATGTCATAGTGGAAGATATTGTCAATATCTTCTTCGAATGATTTTGGGTTCACTTTGGGATACCACAAACCATCATCTCTGACTAAGACAACATTTTCCTCAGCACCTTTTGGTCAAGTCTCTGGTCTCTATTGGACACCAAGCTCACAAAATCCACTTCTTTCGACCCCCAAACCGATGGCCAAATCGAGGTCGTCAATCGGATGATTATGCACATCCTTTGCATGTACAATTCTAAGCATCCTTGTACATGGGATGAGAGTCTCCCATATGTCCAACATAGCTACAATAGGGCTCTCCATAATTCCACCAGCCATAGCCCATTTCAGGTGGGTCTGGGATTCCAACCCTTGGGACCCATGGATGTTGCACTTCCTCTTTCTAGTGCACAGATAGAATCCTCCCTTGATCATTCTACGATCGAAAAATACACCATATTCATTCAGCGGATTCAACACATCCGCTAATATGTACAAGAGATTTTGCAGAAATCCAATGCTAAGTACAAGAAATGCCATGATAAACATTGGGTACCACACCAATTTTAAGTTAGCGACAAATTATGGTTACATTTTCATAAGGATAATCTCACCATGCCCCATAGAAATATTCGACCACTTAGTTATGGGAATTAGACTATCACCAAGGTTGTGGGTAGCGATGCTTTTGAGCTCAACGCTCCATCCTTCCTTGGACTACATCCAATATTCAATGTGGACCTCCTTCGGACATATTTTCCACCATTATTGGACACCTCTGAGATCATCGAACAACTAACACCAATAGATCTCAACCCTGACTACATGGAACAAGCATCCACCGATCAGATTGTGGATACACAGATCAAGGGCACTCGCCAGCAGTGGATCTAGCTTTATCGGGTTGTCAAGGCATGGAAACTCCTACACCAATGAAAGCGGCTCACCTGAGGCCAAATCGAGAAGGAATTTCCTCACCTGATGGGGGAACTCAAAGAAATGGAGACTATTTCTTCCTAAAGGGGTAGGATTGATCCAGGTGGATATTGGTGGCCACCCACCTATTCCAACTAGCTCCTCATGTCCATTTTTGTTCAGCATGTCTTTTTGTACTGCTTTATAATTGTGAGTTATACACTTCTGGGGTTGTCTGAAGCCTCAAACATTCTCTAAGTGGACATGGGAGGCCTCTCGCCTAATCCAACTAGCTTATTTTGTATGTTTTCATGTCAACACATCTTGTTGTACTTTCAGGGTTGTTTTGGGGCCCTAAACATTGTTTTTTTGGCTCACCACGGTCATACTGTAGACAGAGTCAGAGTCTGATAGCAGAATGTGTATTTCTCTGAAAGACCTCTCCAATGGGCTATAACGTGCCTAAAACGGAGATCGTATGCAAAAGTTATGACTCTAGGAAGTTGAGGTACCAAATTACACAGACTTACCCATAGGACCCACATGACTTTTGGCGTTTCACCTTCTAGGGTTAGGTTTTTGGATGTCTAGGGTTTTGGAATTCATGAGTAATATGAAAAGGGTCTATGGAGCCTCATTGTAATCCATTCTTCTCAGATGGATGCATGTAGAAGACACATCTCTTCTCAGATATAACTACCACCATTCGAGTAAGTTTCAGTTCTGCAATTTTATAGTTTCAACCTATTTCATTATTTAATAGAAGATATTGTTCACTGAATATTTGTGTTATTCTTCCTATATTTGTGTTATTGTATTCAGTTTGTGGTCCACTTACCTGCAACAGTTCCATCTCAACATCAAGTATAAGACATGTATCTCCAATTGCATCATTGACTGCCTTAGTCGGCCTCCTATGGTTGCACTTACCACTGTTGTCCATTCCTATGGACATGAAACATCAGAGTGGCCCCAACTTTACCAACAATATATGAAATTTGCCACCACATATCAACTCTTGGGTATAGGCACCACTGTCACTGATTTTCACATTTAAGATGAAATCTTATGCCACCTGGGCCATCTTTGTGTTCCTACAACTGAGTGTGCAAAGTTAATTTGGGAAGCCCACTAAAGTAGGGTGGCAAGAAATTTTAGCATAGAGAAAACTGTGGTCATTCTTTAGAAACATTTGTATTGGCCAAAAATTTGATAGGATGTCAGAAAACATATCATATCTTGTAGTTCTTGTGCCATTTCCAAGCCGGCCATCAAGAAGCAAGTCTTATACACCCCTCTTTCTATTCCTGAGAAGTCGTGGGAATCCATCTCCATGGATTGCATGTCTAGTTTTCCACCCACCACACATGGAAATGACCGCGTTCTTTTGGTCGTTGATCGGTTTTCGAAGATGGCCATCCTCACAGCCTATAAGAAGAATGTCACTGTGGAAGATATTGCCAATATTTTCTTCGGATGAGTTTGGGTTCACTTTGGGATACCACAGATCATCATCTCCGACCGAGACAACAGGTTCCTCAACACCTTTTGGTCAAGTCTCTGGTCTCTATTGGACACCAAGCTTAAAAAATCCACTTCTTTCCACCCCCAAACCAATGTCCAAACTAAGGTCATCAATCAGATGATTATGCACATCCTACACATGTACAGTTATAAGAATCCCCATACATGGGACGAGAGTATCCCATATGTCCAACGTAACTACAACAGTGCTATCCATAGTTCCACCGACCATAGCCCATTTCAGGTGGGTATGGAATTCCAACCCTTGGGACCCATTTATGTTTCACTTCCTCTTTCCACCACAAAGAAAGACTCTTCCCCTGATCAGTCTGTGATTGACAAAGCCACCAGAGTCATTGAGCGTATTCAACACATCCGCCAATAGGTACAACATATTTTGTAGAAATCCAATGCTAATTACAAGCAACACCATGATAAACATAGGGTACCACACCAGTTTCAGGTTGGTGACAAAGTCTGGTTACATTTGTAGAAGGAGCGTCTCATTGGGCCCCATTGAAAGCTTTTTCCACTTTGTTATGGTCCTTACACTATCACAAAGGCTGTGAGTAGTAATTCTTTTGAGCTCAACACTCCACCCTTACTTGGGCTACATCCAGTATTCAATGTGGACCTCCTTTGGCCATATTTTCTACCATTATTGAACACCTATGAGATCGATGAACAA
>JASDQU010689693.1:0-12754 GCA_032191745.1 Picea mariana
AACAACATAAAGTCGCATAAGCGTCGAAACAACCGTCGCAAAATGGGCCAAATGTGCTAGTGTCACGAGATTTGCTAAAAATCAAAATGTCATCCAAGTAGACAATAACACAATCATCAAGAAAAGGCCTTAATACATCATTCATAACTCTCATGAAAGTAGGAAGAGCATTGCAAAGTCCAAAAGGCATTACCATCCACTCAAACAAACCTTGCTTTTTTTTGAAAGCTATTTTCCATGTGTCTCCTTCAACAATCCTAACCTGATGATATCCACTTCTCAAATCCAACTTAGTAAAATACTTAACATCTTTCAATTGATCAAGTAAATCATCAATTCTAGGAAGAGGATAGCGATTCTTTACCGTAATCTTGTTCAAGGCCCTGAAATNCAAGCAACTCTTGGATTTGTTTTTTGATTTCAACATTCTCCATGACTGACATCCTGTACATACCAATGTTTGGAAGAGGACAATCTTGAAGCAATTGTATTTCATGTTGGATACCCCTTCTTGGAGGTAATCCCTTTGGTTCCTGAAACATCTCATCATATTGGTTAACAACCTCATATAGATCAGATTTCAACTTTGCATCACAACGTTGAAAAACTTCATTTTCAATATTATCTTTGGGTTTGATCATCAAGAGAACAAAATTCTTACTAGCATTGACTAATCTCTTCATTTGTCCCGCATTTACAAGTGACAAATTCAACTTCTTTGTATGTGCTCTAACAATGTACTCAACTCCATTTTTAAACAAGTGATACTTATTCTCATGACGATGAAAAATGGCTCTTCTATCATATAAGTATGGGCTTCCCAATACAATACCACATATATCCAAAGGAATAACATCAAGCTCTACCTCATCTATAAAATTTGCAGTGATGGCAAACCTAAGTTTACACCTTCTTGTCACCCGCAATTTAGCATTATCACATATCCAACCGAGAGGGTATGGTTTAGGATGTGGAATAGTTTCCAATTTTAATTTCTTGATAGTGTCCTCAGATATAAGGTTTGCTTGAGATCTAGTATCAAAAAGAGCATCTATCTTGGTATGCTTTGAAACAACCCTTATGTGAAAAAGTTCTATTCCTTCTTTTCCTTGTCGAGTTTCATTGAGATTACTATTACTTGAAGAACTAGTACTTGCAATAGAATCCTTACCTTGATAACCCATGGCTGTAATCTTTGTTTCATCACCCGAATCAGAACCTAAATCATGTTTTATGGTTGCAACAGTCTTTGACCTCCCTTTGTTGCCAAACTTTTTGGGTCTTCTTTCAGGATGAAGTTTCCAACAATGGTCTTCATCATGGCCATCCTTTGAACAATGTTTGCATGTAAATTTTTCTCCCTCTTTCTTAACAACAACATCCTTTTTTCCATTGCCCTTGAACTTCCTCTTTCCTTTGTCTCCATGACTGAAAGGCTTCTTGTTACCCTCATGAGTTTCATTGCTTCCTCTGGCTTCCAAATGAGTTGCCTGAACACAAACTTCATCTAGATTTGAAGGGTTAAACATGAGTATTGTATGTCTCAAGTAACTATGTAAAGCTCCAATGTATTTGAGTAAAATTTCTTGAGAAGACAAATCTACTCCCAAAACCAAATCTCTTCTCTTAAATTTTTGAGTAAAGATTTGCACATTTTTCCCTTTAGCTTGTCTAAAATTTTGCCAATCCATAATTGCTTTTTGCATATATGCCAATGGGTAAAATTGCTTTTTAATTGCAACAATAAAATCATTCCAAGAGGTTAAAATTTTACCATGTTTCTTCATGTCCTCTTGAGTCTTGGCTTCCCACCAAATGAGTGCTACACTATCCAATCTTAAAGAAGCAAGCTGAATCTTAGTTTCATCATATTGAATTTTTTGTATCCTACAATACACCTCAATTCGACGAATCTAGTTATCTAATTTCTCAGCATTTACCTCTCCATTGTACATTGGCAATTCAAATTTAATATCAAGCTTTAACAAAGGAATTTGTGGAGGAATTTTACCATGTCCCCTTGGATAATTTGGAAGAGGTTGTGAACTGGTAGAAGAAGAGGAAGATGGAGGTGAGGGAGGTGGGGAAGCACCATTCCCTCCATTTCCTTTTGGAGTTTTATCACCACTGTCTCCGTTGTTCTTTGAAGGGTTGGAGCCTTCACCTTGAAACCTTGTATTCCTTTCTTCCATCAAGACTTTCATCATTTCTCTCATTTCCATGAAATCCTTTCTGAGATCTTTATCTTCTATAGGAATATTTTCATGACTCTCTTCATGAGCCATACTTGGTGAATGCCTCCTTGAAGCTTGAGGTGATGATATAATCTTTCTTCTTGAAGGATGAGAACTTGGCTCTACAAGTTGACCTTCTCCTCTTGTGAGTTTCAATCTTGTGAGCATCAAAAAACAAAACACTTGCAAATAATCAAGCCTTCAAAAACCTATGCTCTGATACCAACTTGATCTGAAAATGATAAAGGCTTGTATTCTTGAAAATATTTGCAAGTTTTATTTAAGTGTGCTTATGCAAAATGATCAATTTGCAAACACAATTTTTATAGAAATTACACATTCAAGATGCAGATAATAAGAAACATATAATAGTGAACAGTAAACACATAAAACAACAAATGATAAAGGAGTTCACCCCTCTCTTGGGCTACATCTCCTGGTCCAGCTTCCAATGGATCTTTTATATTATTTTCTCAAAGTGCTAAAATATGTGCTTTACAATGCTCAAAATGCCAAATAGATGGCTCCAATGGCTTCAAAACGTCCAAAAACCCCTAACTGGGCTTTTTTGGCACCTGATTTGGCCAAAAATTGAAGAAGATAGGCTTCCTGGAAGTTCCCCTTCAAACTTGCTATCTCTGGACCGCCAAAATTCACCTCTGTGTGTCCAACCTAGCCCCCGCGCATTTTTCCATGCTAAAACCTAGCATTGGGCACATAACCGAAAAATCACACAAACTGTAGGATGGTTAGGGAACATAGCCCCCTAACCGCAAGCCATTGGGCATATGGGTCATATGACAGCACCTTCGCACATAAAAGGTCTGAGTTTTAAAACCAATGGTTAAGCGCCAAGTGTCCAGGTGCACGAGGCTCGGAATCCATTTGAAACATGTGCGCGGGTGGTCGTATGGTGAGCCACATGTGACTGGGGGTCGGGGCTTAGCCCTGGCCCGGACCACGCCCAACCATAACACATTTCAAACTTAAATACAATCAAAACCATATAGTTGTAAGAACTACATGGGTGGCGTGCCGGTTGGGTGACCCTTCCCAAAGATATACCCCTGCCCGGAGGTCACGGGGTCGATTCTTGCAGAATTCACAAATTTTAACCAATGGCCAAGTGACACGTGGCAGCCTTCGTTTGGGCCACGTGTCACCAATCCATTTTCCACCAACACGCCATGTGTCGAATGCTAATTTGTCCACATGAATGCCAATTCAACACCTGCCATGTGTTGTATGGCCTTGCCAACTCAACATCTACCACGTGTCGTACGACCCTGCCAACTCAACATCTGTATGGACTGTACAGTCAACAAAATTTTTTTTTTGCTTGTTTGACAATTTGAACAGAACGCAATATCTCACTCATCCGACATCCGTTTGTACCTGTTCGAGTTGCATTGGGTTCGTGACGATGAGGTCTACACACCTGTTCAATTTGAAGCAATTCCGAGCACTTTGAATTTTGAGCAAAATTTGATCCCCTGGATCATCTTGGCTCTAGACTCATCCAATTCTCAAAACTGATAGATCCCATCCATCACAGACTCAATAATTGACTTAACTCGACTTACAACAATCAACAACTAATACAGATGGGTATAAACAACAAGAATGACTAAATCAATCAAATCAACAACAACCCAACTAACCCTTTTACAATTATGTTCATCGCTATATATAAGTTGGGTTGTGTCTTCCTTCTCAGCTTTCATGCTTTCTTGTTCTGTTGAAACCATTTTTTGCTTACCTGGCGTTGCATTGAATTTCACAACTGCTTTTTGTTGCTCTTTCTCTAGGCCTCTGATGAAGCTTGCGCAACTCATGCTTAGTCAAAACTTGTGCAATTCCTTATCCAAAAACAAAGGGCCCAACAAAGTCCAAGGGGTCGTGAACTACCATCACATCGACGTAGACATTTTTTCCTCCCAAATTAATCATAAATTGAGGAAGGATCCCTAAAGGTTGACTAACTCTTCTGTCAAATTTCAACATATTCTGAGTCATAGGTGCAAGCTGCGGGGAACCAAAATCTTGCCAAGCATTCGCAGATGAGATGCCAATAGAAGAACCTTCATCTATTACAATGTTAGGAATATTCATATGACATACCTACACGCTAATTTGGAAATTCATGTAATAAGGAAGATGGGGTTCTTCCAAATGATTGCAATTAATAAAAATAATTTGATTGCTTGAAGGGGGTGCCATCGGGATGGGTGGAGTGCCCCCTTATCTGGGTGAATCAATATTAACGAGGTAGACCTTAGAAAAATAATCACTCTTTGATTTAGGAGTGGGATTGACCGATGAAAGAAACTAATCGACCACTATGGTTTCACTCTTCAAGGGAGGAGTGGGATCGACCGATGGCAGAACCATATCGACCACTTTGGTTGCACTCTTCAATGGGGGAGTGGGATCGACCACTTTGGTACTTCTAAATTAAGGAGTGGGATCGACCACTTTGGTACTTCTAAATTAAGGAGTGGGATTGATCGATGAAACAACTGGATCAACCACTTTGGTTTCACTCTTTATATGAAGAGTGGGGCTGACCAATGACAGAATTGGATCAACCACTTGGGTTAGTGGTTCAACCGAGGATGAAGTGACATTGACCACCTGATCAACTGGACTAACCGGGGATGGAACCAGATTGACCAGTCCATGAACTAATGATGGTTTGGAATAAATCTTACGATAACCATTTGGAGGTTGAATCTTTCCCAAAATATAAGAAGCCTCATCCATACAAGGGAAAAGGTGAGAGTAATGATCACCTTCACATAACAAACAAGGAAATTTGAAAATTATATTCTTCTTGCCAACCTTAATTTCACTACCTGACGGGGTGTCACCAACATGTCCCGCAAAGGCTGATGACTTGGAAGAACACATTTCTAAGACCTTGGGGAGACCAGGGAAATCCCTTAGAAAGTGGGCACCCTTACAAAGCCCACAAGGGAATTAAGATTCTTTATTTTAGACTTGTCAACTTTATCAACACTCCCAGTACGATTAACAATAGTTGCTTGGTTGGATCCAACATGATTTGATGTGGTTGGAGGCTTGGTCCCTTTTTGGTTCTTCTTCTTCTTCTTCTCTTTTCGTTTCTTCTTATTTTTATCAACCTCACTACTTGCTTTAGATATTTCACTAGGAGAAGAAGGAGAAAGGGAAAGAGACCTAATGGGTGAAGAAGGAGAAATTTCAACATGAGGTTGATGTGTGGGTGGTGTGCTTACATATGAAGCATTAGGTGCATCTGAAGCACTGGGAAGATTTGATATCACTGGAGTGGAGAAAAACCAAACTGGTAATCTGATCGTGAGACCTGGAAGACTCAGTGTGGCAATGCATAGAGGACCAAAATTTCCAAAAGAAGGAAAGACGAAAGGTTCCCTGGGAAAAGGGGTTTCTTTTTTGGTAATCCCAGAAGTTGACACCATTGACACTGACTCGACCTAAGGTCCAGTAAGGAAAACAAACAACACTTGCTACAAATCTAAGAAGCAAAAAATCAAACAAACCTTCCCAAAATGAAACCAATAGTTGGTGATGAAATCCAACTTCACGAGATCAATATAGTAATGGGTTTGGATAGAGTGGGTGGATCAGTTATGTTGGTTGCATTCTTAATAGACTTACACCTTGGTGCAATTTCCCACACAATTTTACCCGTGGGTGTACCCTCCAAGGAGCTCGAGTGATCTTGACCAACATCTGACCCAGGTACAAGAAAGACTCCCCTTCACTAGCACCTTGTGTATCAACCCTACAGATATAGGCCATTAAGGTTACCAACTCCCAGTCAACCTCTAGGAGGGTACATTCGATAGTCGGGAAGGAACGTATAGGGAGTATATCAAAGTTCTAAGATATTCAAGAGAAATAAATACAAGTGGACTGATAGGACTCTAGAGGACCCCAAACAGATTCAAAGTTCATGAAGCACCGAGACCAAATGAAACCCGTGGTTTCTCAAGAAGAACCCCCAATATACAATCTTTATGCTATGTGGGTTAAGGTTCACAGGGGAAATCTTTGCTTCTCTCCCACACCCGACCTCGTCTTTAACCCTTGTGTGAGAGGGGGATCCTGGAAATGCTTATACGAACAATTAGATTTATGTCTCCCTAGCAAAAGATTCTATTTTTGTTTGATGGATTTGGAAAGTTATCCTCACAACCCATTCTGAATCCCTACACTTGCTAATGTAGGTTCACTACTAGGAAATATAAAAGTGTCTGATCAATTTTATAAGCGCTTCATTTTAGGGTTTTTATTTACTCAAGGGTGTGAAAGTGAAACTGATGATGTTGTAGACTCAACTCCAAAAGAATGCAAAAAAATGAGATGAAAATATTTTTCTTCAATGAATCCTACATACGAGATGGAGAAGAGGTTCAACTTTCTTCAACAAAACACCCAATTCCCAAATGCAATCTTCTAAATGTAACCTAGTTATCTACACTGCCCAAAATAAAGAATGCAACTATCTTCTTTGTTTTATTCTAATATCTAACAAAAGCAAAGGAAAATCCTTTAACACTCCATTACTTTCAACTGAAATGAAAGATTTGAATGCAGATATAAAAGGCATGAAAAAAAAATGATTTCAAACAAATAATTCACTCACAGGATAACGAGAACTGGAAGAATATAACTCACTCAATCAAGGACTCAACAATATACAAGCATTCAAGGAATACAAGAAAGTTCAAAGAAGAATCCAAAAAATGATAAGGAGAAAGAGAAATCACTCCACTCTCTTGAAAAAATGAGCAGCAGGAAAGAGAAATCCAAGCTAGGTTGTGGTAATCATGAAGTCTCAAATCATTCAAAAAGTAAAAAATTTAAAAGTAACTTAATACCAACAAACCTTTGCAAACCTTTTCAATCAGTTAGATAACCCGAAACTTCGCATGATTCAAACCAAACCAAAAAAACAAGGCGAATCAATATCACAATTTGGAAAAGGTTGCAAGCTCAAAAAATACAAAAAAAGAAGTGATAAGAACCAAAACCTAAACCCAAACAAATCCACAAGCCAAATTATATACTCTGGGAAAAAATCTCTACAAGATAGATCGAGAAAAACTGAGAAGAACAAGGCATAAATCACCAAAAAAAGGGGATCAACGCTCTTGTTTTCAAGGGTACAGAGCAATGTAGCAGTTTGATATACACTATAGGGTAGTGCTTATTATATATCAACTCTCTTATATACACTCCAAGGGAGCGTTACCCTTTCCAGAAACTCAGAATAGAGGCTTAAAACTCAGAAAAATTCACCCATAATTTTGTGAAATTGTCAATGAAGAGGGGAGAAAGGAAATAGACCTAGAAAAAACAATAAAAATGATATAAAAGTAGGAAAAATAAAGATACTATCCAAGGAAATACAATTCATTGTCCTTCCCTAGTGTATTGGCCAATTTCTGTTACAGAAAAACCCCCTTGCGGATAGGTGGATCTTCCCTTGGATTCTAGATCCCTAATACCGAGACAGAAAGATGCAAATGGACACTAACATCCCTTTGAGATTTTCTTAACTATCTTAAAAGAGAGAGAGAGAGAGAGAGAGAGGGATAAAGGGTTTGATTCACCTATTTCCGATGTTTGTCCTCGTTGCTCCAATTTGAGCTTGATCTCCAAACTCATTCACACAGCTTGATACCTGCAAACCATAGACAACAAAGAGACACAGGGAAACTCCAACTACAACATACTAGAATAAACAAATTTCTCTACAGTACACAAGAATATGTAAAGATACATAAAATAGAAGGAAATAGGCCAATTATATATTAACAAGAACATTAAAAAGACACTTACAATCTGTAGATGTAGTTGCAACAACCTCTTCAATTCCTCCTCGTCCAGCCCTTGCACGACGCTCCCAAGATCATAAGTTTGATACCCGAAATATTCCTCCCAAGATCATAAGTTTGATACCTCTAATTTTCCTCTCTCTTCTCCATGGAAATACCTCATTATATAGGATTTGGATACTTAACCACCATGGAGAGGATCACTCATCAGATCCACTAAAATGGGATCTCCAAGATATTTAGTGAGAAAATATCTCTTAAGGATTTTAGGGAGGAAATATCTCTCAAGTATTTTAAGGAGGAAATATTTCAACCATCCATGAGATCCTCAACCTCCCCTAATAAATAGGAAACCAAATGTGAGTTTGATTCTCACACTAAATCAATTTCCTTTTCATGAATATTAATAATAATTCATGTGCACATAGTATTTTGAACTTCATATAATATATTTCTCCTCCACATTGACTAGGGATTGTGACATATGTTATTTCATGGTGTCGAGGTGTATGCGACACTTTGCAAGGTGCATATGACACTTTTATGACACATGAGAAACTTAGGGAGAGGTACCTAGGTGTCTAAATTTGATGTGTAAGATATAGTTGGCATGAAAGCACAAAAACAACAGAAAATCGTTAAGTGTAAATCATTGTTGCATCCAAATGGGAGAAAAAAGAGCAAACCAAAGTGAAATTGGGAATAGAGTTGAGCTACAACTAGCAGAGAATAGAAACAACACTATTAAAGGAACCTTCCACCCAAGACGAATGGAACCTCAACAGTTGGAGCACCATCAATAGCAATGAGGAAATGGGCGAAGAGACCAGTGGTGACACCAGAAGTTGAGAAGGTAGTTGGAGCTTCACTGCAGCTTCAAAAGATATTTTTCATAGAGATTACCATCCACCAAGGATGGATGAAGAACCACTAGTCAAAGTACTAACACAGGAGAAAGATCTGTGAGAAGTAGGGAAGGAGATATACTTGGCAAAATTTTCATCCTCAAGTTCATGGATCATGACATTACCAATGAGAAAAAATATCGACGTTGTCTAGGGAAAACTACTTGTGCGCTAAGAGTGTACTAGGCACAAGATATCACATCTCTTTTGACCATACATTTTGAGGCATATTTGTATGGAGGAGGTAAAAGGTTTGGGGGTTACAAATGCTCCATTCCAGTAAATGAGGAGGAAGAGGAGAAAAACCCCACTAAAAGAGAGGTTTCTCGAAAATTGGCCTCATATACAAAACCCAAATTGATGTTGAATGATTTTCCAAGAGGCGTATGAAAGGAGGAGGATGATATCGGGCTCAAGAAACCTAAGCGTATTATCGACAAAGAATATGATTACATGAAGATGAGGACTAACAAAATTATTCCACTTGATAGAAACTATGCCTTCGCCATGGGCAACACAACACCTGATATCGTTGTCCAGACTTAGGCCAATATTATGCTCGAAGAGGCCTTCAAGAAGGAGAAGGAAGAAACTCTAAGGCTTATTGTGAAGAATCACACCAAAAGATGAACAAGGAATAGTAGGAAAAGGCCAAGAAAGAGTTAAAGGAAAGGGACGAATACAAGAGCATGTTGTAGAAGACACAAGAAATCGTCAAAAAATTATACAAGGAAGTACTGAAAGGCCCCATAGTAGTAGAAGCTACTATGGAGGAACACGTGAAGAAAATTGTTGAAGTCATTAAGGGATTTTGATAAAAAAATAGAAGAATTAAAAATATGGAGCATGCCAGGATTGCCACTGGAGGTACACGAGGGCAGTGAAAGAATGGAAACCACAAGAGTTGAAAATATTAATAAGATAGAGGGTGAATGTACAAAACACTGTGAGGAGAATGTGCATCTATGGAAAGAATTGATAGAATACCTAGAGATGGAGGCCATAGAGGCCAATCTAAGAGAAGCAAAAGAACAAGCACACCAGGTAGTAGAAAGGGAAGCTACACTACCACCAGTGGAGCGCATGTCAACCGTTTTGGCTCAACAATAGGAATAGGTAGAAGTGGAGAGAATGATGGATCAATAAAATGTCCTTCAACATAGACTGGGACCACTACAAGAAGAAGCAATGAGGGTAATTGGAGAATTATACATGGTGCAAGGTAAGTTCGAGCAAGAAATGATTGAAGCAGAGGAAAAAGTTACAAACTTGATCGCATAGGGAGCAGAGGAAATAGAAACAACATAGGACACAATCATCAAAGAAGTGGAGGTATCAAAGGATTCCTCTCAAAAATTCATTTCAGCATGGACAAGAAGACAACAAGCCTAAGTGGCTCAGGATGAGCCACATGTGAGTGTTGGGGGCCTATTGGATAGGAATATTTGGAAACATGTTTGTAGTTTTGATACATTTTTGAGGAAATATACTAAGTAAATGAAAAGTGCATGGAAGAATAAGGAAATCTATAGAGAATGTAGTTGTGGAGCATACAGGAGGACAATGCGCAGGAGGAGGAAAGTGCACAGAATAAAGACATCATGAAGACAAGAATAAAGCCGATAGAGGATAAAACAAGAGAATGAAGAAAAAGAAAAAAGAATGGAAGAAGGATGACATCCCGACATTCTCCAAATAGAATAACAATAGAAAATAAGCATGCAGATTAAAAAGTAGAAGAAAGTCGTTGAACAACCAGTTGGCTGAACTGGCCATGCATTGTAACATGGTATTTTTGGGATGAACCGATTATGGTTTTATCCCTAGATTTTTGTATAAATATGTAACAGGTTGGGATATTAGGGGTTCAGTTCCATGTTAATTTTTGTGATGTTAGGTTATGTTAAGTTCTCTTCAATTCCATGTTAAGTTTTGTAATGTTATGTTCTATTAAGTTTCATTCAGTTCTAGTCCATATGGAGTCTAGGCTACGAGATGTATTGAGGATTTCCTCTATATGATTGGGTTCCAGAGTTCTTGAATGTAACAGTCTCTTTATGGGAATATTTAATAAAGGAATACCAAAGAGATGACATTAAATCTTGTGTTGTTTGAATTTTCTATGTTTTATTATGAATTCTCGTTGTATGCATTGAAGAATAGATTTTTCCTATGCTTAATTATGGTGCAATTTTCATAAATGTTACAACAATAAATTATATATGAATATGTACTATGTCGATAATAGGAATCTAAATCCTAAGTAAGTTAATACTAAATAGAACAAATTTATGTGCATAGACATAGTAAGAAAGAATGAACCAAATGTTTTCCTCCCATTACCTTACTGCTACAAAATCATGGTTCTCATAGTCCCAATAGATACCTCAGGTGAGAATTCATTTGTAGAAGCAAGTGATGGCAAAAGGGTCGGTGTCTGGTGGCTTGTTTTGGTCATAGATGAACCAAACCTAGCGTCTTACACCCGTGCAAAGCACCAACAATCCCCGAATGACTTGAGGAGGCGAGTTGCAACTCGTGATAAAAATCTAACTTGGCCTCACATGGACTAGTTATCGATTGAATTAGACTCGGGGTATCCTTGTGTTGTAATTTCGTTTCTTGAAAAAGTGTTTGTTGGAGGATATATGGAACTAGGGTTTTACTTAGTGAGGCATATTATAATTTCTCAAGAAGCGGT
This sequence comes from Picea mariana, assembly GCA_032191745.1. Classification (NCBI taxonomy): domain Eukaryota; kingdom Viridiplantae; phylum Streptophyta; class Pinopsida; order Pinales; family Pinaceae; genus Picea; species Picea mariana. The sequence goes on from JASDQU010689693.1 coordinate 11,687, forward strand.
CGATTTTGAAGAACACTGTGTCGGACGATTTTGTGTAGCATGCTCATGTTGACCTTGGCCAAATAGATGTGTAGGAGCATAAGGAACTTAGTTGTGCCGCTTAGTTTGGATCTTTTTCCCTCAAACCAAATTCCCAACATGTCCCTGAATGACTTGAGGAGGTGAGTTGCAACTCATGATAAAAATCTAACTAAACCTTGGATGGAAAATTAATCAGTTGCATTGGAATTGTGGCATCGAGTTACAACTAGGGGTACCCCTCCACTATAATTTCATTTCCCGAAAAAGTGTTTGTTAGAGAATCTCTAGAACTAGGGTTTTTTCTCAGTGAGGCAGGGAGAAATTTATGAGCAAGTGGTTGATTTTAGGGAACATTGTGCCCAACTATTGTGGGTAGCATGGTCACGTGGTCCTTGGCCAAATAGTTATGTGGGAGCTTATGAAACTCAATTATGCCGCTCCATTTGAATTTTATTCCCCCGAACCAAATTGCCAATATGTCCCTGAATGGCTTGAGGAAGTAAGTTGCAACTCACAATAAAACTCTAACTGGTCCTCAAGCAGATGAAACATCGATTTCTTTGAACTTGGGTAATTGGGTTACAACTAGGGGTGTCCCTCTGCTATCATTTTTTTTCCCAGAAAAGTGTTTGTTGGAGGATCTCTAGAACTAGGGTTTTGCTTAGTGAGGCACAATGAAATTTTTGAACAATGGGTTGATTTTGAAGAAAGATATGATGAGAAATTGTGGGTAGCATGGTCATGTGGGCCTTGACCAAACAGATGTGTGGGAGATTATGGAACTCATTTTTGTTGCTTGATTTGTATTTTATCCCTCAGCCCAAATTGCCAACATGTCCCTGAATGGATTGAGGAGGCACGTTTCAACTCAGGATAAAACTCTAATCAGGAATCAAATTGATGAACCATTAGTTTCATTGGACTCAGTGAACTATGTTATTTGTAGGGGTACCCCTCTAGTGTCATTTTGTTTCCTAGAAAAGCATTTTTTGGAGGATCTCTAGAACTAGGGTTTTTCTTAGTGAGGCATAATGCAATTTCTGAACA
>JASDQU010689693.1:12804-25678 GCA_032191745.1 Picea mariana
GACCACTTTGGTTTCACTCTTCAATGGGGGAGTGGGATCGACCACTTTGGTACTTCTAAATTAAGGAGTGGGATCGACCACTTTGGTACTTCTAAATTAAGGAGTGGGATTGATCGATGAAACAACTGGATCAACCACTTTGGTTTCACTCTTTATATGAAGAGTGGGGCTGACCGATGACGAAATTGGATCAACCACTTGGGTTAGTGGTTCAATCGAGGATGAAGTGACATTGACCACCTGATCAACTGGACTAACCGGGGATGGAACCAGATTGACCAGTCCATCAACTAATGATGGTTTGGAATAAATCTTACGATAACCATTTGGAGGTTGAATCTTTCCCAAAATATAATAAGCCTCGTCCATACGAGGGAAAAGGTGAGAGTAATGATCACCTTCGCATAACAAACAAGGAAATTTGACAATTATATTCTTCTTGCCAACCTTAATTTCACTACCTGACGGGGTGTCACCAGCATGTCCTACAGAGGCTGATGACTTGGAAGAACACATTTCTAAGACCTTGGGGAGACCAGGGAAATCCCTTAGAAAGTGGGCACCCTTACAAAGCCTGCAAGGGAATTAAGATTCTTTATTTTAGACTTGTCAACTTTATCAACACTCCCAGTATGATTAACAATAGCTGCTTGGTTGGATCCAACATGATTTGATGTGGTTGGAGGCTTGGTCCCTTTTTGGTTCTTCTTCTTCTTCTTCTCTTTTCGTTTCTTCTTCTTCTTATCAACCTCACTACTTGCTTTAGATATTTCACTAGGAGAAGAAGGAGAAAGGGAAGGAGACCTAATGGGTGAAGAAGGAGAAAGTTCAACATGAGGTTGATGTGTGGGTGGTGTGCTTACATATGAAGCATTAGGTGCATCTAAAGCACTGGGAATATTTGGTATCACTAGAGTGGAGAAAAACCAAACCGGTAATCTGATCGTGAGACCTGGAAGACTCAGTGTGGCAATGCATAGAGGACCAAAATTTCCAAAAGAAGGAAAGACGAAAGTTTCCCTGGGAAAAGGGGTTTCTTTTTTGGTACTCCTAGGAGTTGACACCATTGACATTGACTCGACCTAAGGTCCAGTAAGGAAAACAAACAACACTTGCTACAAATCTAAGAAGCAAACAATCAAACAAACCTTCCCAAAATGAAACCACTAGTTGGTGATGAAATCCAACTTCACGAGATCAATATAGTAATGGGTTTGGATAGAGTGGGTGGATCAGTTATGTTGGTTGCATTCTTAATGGACTTACACCTTGGTTCAATTTCCCACACAATTTTACCTGTGGGTGTACCCTCCAAGGAGCTCGAGTGAGTTTGACCAACATCTGACCTAGGTACAAGAAAGACTCCCCTTCACTGGCACCTTGTGTATCAACCCTACAGATATAGGCCATTAAGGTTACCAACTCCCAGTCAGCCTCTAGGAGGGTACATTCGACAGTCGGGAAGGAATGTATAGGGAGGATATCAAAGTTCTAAGATATTCAAGAGAAATAAATACAAGTGGACTGATAGGACTCTAGAGGACCCCAAACAGATTCAAAGTTCATGAATCACCGAGACCAAATGAAACCCGTGGTTTCTCAAGAAGAACCCCCAATATACAATCTTTATGCTATGTGGGTTAATCTTCACAGGGGAAATCTTTGCTTCTCTCCCACACTCGACCTCGTCTTTAACCCTTGTGTGAGAGGGGGATCCTGGAAATGCTTATATGAACAATTAGATTTATGTCTCCCTAGCACAAGATTCTATTTTTGTTTGATGGATTTGGAAAGTTATCCTCACAACCCATTCTAAATCCCTACACTTGCTAATGTAGGTTCACTACTAGGAAATATAAAAGTGTCTGATCAATTTTATAAGCGCTTCATTTTAGGGTTGTTATTTACTCAAGGGTGTGAAAGTGAAACTGATGATGTTGTAGACTCAACTCCAAAAGAATGCAAAAAAATGAGATGAAAATATTTTTCTTCAATGAATCCTACATACGGGATGGAGAAGAGGTTCAACTTTCTTCAACAAAACACCCAATTCCCAAATGCAATCTTCTAAATGTAACCTAGTTATCTACACTACCCAAAATAAAGAATGCAACTATCTTCTTTGTTTTATTCTAATATCTAACAAAAGCAAAGGAAAATCCTTTAACACTCCATTACTTTCAATTGAAATGAAAGATTTGAATGCAGATATAAAAGGCACGAAGAAAAAATGATTTCAAACAAATAATTCACTCACATGATAACGAGAACTATAAGAATATAACTCACTCAATCAAGGACTCAACAATATACAAGCATTCAAGGAATACAAGAAAGTTCAAAGAAGAATCCAAAAAATGATAAGGAGAAAGAGAAATCACTCCACTCTCTTGACAAAATGAGCAGCAGGAAAGAGAAATCCAAGCTAGGTTGTGGTAATCATGAAGTCTCAAATCATTCAAAAAGTAAAAAATTTAAAAGTAACTTAATACCAACAAACCTTTGCAAACCTTTTCAATCAGTTAGATAACCCAAAACTTCGCATGATTCAAACCAAACCAAAAAAACAAGGCGAATCAATATCACAATTTGGAAAAGGTTGCAAGCTCAAAAAATACAAAAGAAGTGATAAGAACCAAAACCTAAACCCAAACAAATCCACAAGCCAAATTATATACTCTGGGAAAAAATCTCTACAAGATAGATCAAGAAAAACTGAGAAGAACAAGGCATAAATCACCAAAAAAAGGGGATCAATGCTCTTGTTTTCAAGGGTATAGAGCAATGTAGCAGTTCGATATACACTACAGGGTAGTGCTTATTATATATCAACTCTCTTATATACACTCCAAGGGAGCGTTACCCTTTCCAGAAACTTAAAATAGAGGCTTAAAACTCAGAAAATTTCACCCAGAATTTTGTGAAATTGTCAATGAAGAGGGGAGAAAGGAAATAGATCTGGAAAAAACAATAAAAATGATATAAAAGTAGGAAAAATAAAGATACTATCCAAGGAAATACAATTCATTGTCCTTCCCTAGTGTATTGGCCAATTTCTATTACAGAAAAAACCCCTTGCGGATAGGTGGATCTTCCCTTGGATTCTAGATCCCTAATACCGAGACAGAAAGATGCAAATGGACACTAACATCCCTTTGAGATTTTATTAACTATATTAGAAGAGAGAGAGAGAGAGGGATAAAGGGTTTGATTCACCTATTTCCAATGTTTGTCCTCATTTCTTCAATTTGAGCTTGATCTCCAAACTCGTTCGCACAGCTTGATACCTGCAAACCATAGACAACAAAGAGACACAGGGAAACTCCAACTACAACATACTAGAATAAACAAATTTCTCTACAGTACACAAGAATATGTAAAGATACATAAAATAGAAGGAAATAGGCCAATCATATATTAACAAGAACATTAAAAAGACACTTACAATCTATAGATGTAGTTGCAACAACCTCTTCAATTCCTCCTCGTCCAGCCCTTGCACGATGCTCCCAAGATCATAAGTTTGATACCCAAAATATTCCTCCCAAGATCATAAGTTTGATACCTCTAATTTTCCTCTCTCTTCTCCATGGAAATACCTCATTATATAGGATTTGGATACTTGACCACCATGTAGAGGATCACTCATCAGATCCACTAAAATGGGATCTCCAAGATATTTAGTGAGAAAATATCTCTTAAGGATTTTAGGGAGGAAATATCTCTCAAGTATTTTAAGGAGGAAATATTTCAACCATCCATGAGATCCTCAACCTCCCCTAAAAAATAGGAAACCAAATGTGGGGTTGATTCTCACACTAAATCAATTTCCTTTTCATGAATATTAATAATAATTCATGTGCACATAGTATTTTGAACTTCATATAATATATTTCTCCTCCACATTGACTAGGGATTCTGACATATGTTATTTCATGGTGTCGAAGTGTATGCGACACTTAGCAAGGTGCATATGACACTTTTATGACACTTGAGAAACTTAGGGAGAGGTACCTAGGTGTCTAAATTTGATGTGTAAGATATATTTGGCATGAAAGCACAAAAACAACAGAAAATCGTTAAGTGTAAATCATTGTTGCATCCAAATGGGAGAAAAAAGAGCAAACCAGAGTGAAATTGGGAATAGAGTTGAGCTAGAACTAGCAGAGAATAGAAACAACACTGTTAAAGGAACCTTCCACCCAAGACGAATGAAACCTCAGCAGTTGGAGCACCATCAATAGCAACGAGGAAATGGGCGAAGAGACCAATGGTGACACCAGAAGTTGAGAAGGTAGTTGGAGCTTCACTGCAGCTCCAAAAGATATTTTTCATTGAGATTACCATCCACCAAGGATGGATGAAGAACCACCAGTCAAAGTACCAACACAGGAGAAAGATCTGTGAGAAGTAGGGAAGGAGATATACTTGGCAAAATTTTCATCCTCAAGTTCATGGATCATGACATTACCAATGAGAAAAAATATCGACGTTGTCTAGGGAAAACTACTTGTGCGCTAAGAGTGTACTAGGCACAAGATATCGCATCTCTTTTGACCATACATTTTGAGGCATATTTTTATGGAGGAGGTAAAAGGTTTGGGGGTTACAAATGCTCCATTCCAGTAAATGAGGAAGAAGAGGAGAAAAACCCCACTAAAAGAGAGGTTTCCCGAAAATTGGCCTCATATACAAAACCCAAATTGATGTTGAAGGATTTTCCAAGAGGCGTATGAAAGGAGAAGGATGATATCAGGCTCAAGAAACCTCAGCGTATTATCGACAAAGAATATGATTACATGAAGATGAGGACTAAAAAAATTATTCCACTTGATAGAAACTATGCCTTCGCCATGGGCAACACAACACCTAATATCGTTGTCCAGACTTAGGCCAATATTATGCTGGAAGAGGCCTTCAAGAAGGAGAAGGAAGAAACTCTAAGGCTTATTGTGAAGAATCACACCAGAAGATGAACAAGGAATAGTAGGAGAAGGCCTAGAAAGAGTTAAAGGAAAGGGATGAATCCGAGAGCATGTTGTAGAAGACACAAGAAATCGTCAAAAAATTATACAAGGAAGTACTGAAAGGCCCCATAGTAGTAGAAGATACTATGGAGGAACAAGTGAAGAAAATTGTTGAAGTCATTACGGGATTTTGATAAAAAAATAGAAGAATTAAAAATATGGAGCATGCTAGGATTGCCACTGGAGGTACACGAGGGCAGCGAAAGAATGGAAACCACAAGAGTTGCAAATATTAATAAGATAGAGGGTGAATGTACAAAACACTGTGAGGAGAATGTGTAGTTGTGGAAAGAATTGATAGAATACCTAGAGATGGAGGCCATAGAGGCCAATCTAAGAGAAGCAAAAGAAAAATCACACCAGGTAGTAGAAAGGGAAGCTACACTACCACCAGTGGAGCGCATGTCAACCGTTTTGGCTCAACAACAGGAATAGGTAGAAGTGGAGAGAATGATGGATCAATAAAATGTCCTTCAACATAGACTGGGACCACTACAAGAAGAAGCAGTGAGGGTAATTAGAGAATTATACATGGTGCAAGGTAAGTTCGAGCAAGAAATGATTGAAGCAGAGGAAAAAGTTACAAACTTGATCGCATAGGGAGCAAAGGAAATAGAAACAACATAGGACACAATCATCAAAGAAGTGGAGGTATCAAAGGATTCCTCTCAAAAATTCATTTCGGCATGGACAAGAAGACAACAAGCCTGAGTGGCTCAGGATGAGCCACATGTGAGTGTTGTGGGCCTATTGGATAGGAATATTTGGAAACATGTTTGCAGTTTTGATACATTTTTGAGGAAATCTACTAATTAAATGAAAAGTTCATGGAAGAATAAGGAAATATATAGAGAATGTAGTTGTGGAGCATACAGGAGGACAATGCGCAGGAGGAGGAAAGTGCACAGAATAAAGACATCATGAAGACAGAAGAATAAAGCCGATAGAGGATAAAACAAGAGAATGAAGAAAAAGAACAAAGAATGGAAGAAGGATGACATCCCAACATTCTCCAAATAGAATAACAATATAAAATAAGCATGCAGATTAAAAAGTAGAAGAAAGTCGTTGAACAACCAGTTGGATGAACTGGCCATGCATTGTAACATGGTATTTTTGGGATGAACCAATTATGGTTTTATCCCTAGATTTTTGTATAAATATGTAACAGGTTGGGATATTAGGGGTTCAGTTCCATGTTAATTTTTGTGATGTTAGGTTATGTTAAGTTCTTCAATTCCATGTTAAGTTTTGTAATGTTATGTTCTATTAAGTTTCATTCAGTTCTAGTCCATATGGAGTCTACGCTACGAGATGTGGAGTCTACGCTACGAGATGTATTGAGATGTATTGAGTCTATATGATTGGGTTCCAGAGTTCTTGAATGTAAACGTCTCTTGATGGGAATATTTAATAAAGGAATACCAAAGAGATGACATTAAATCTTGTGTTGTTTGACTTTTCTATGTTTTATTATGAATTCTCGTTGTATGCATTGTAGAATAGATTTTTCCTATGCTTAATTATGGTGCAATGTTCATAAATGTTACAACAATAAATTATATATGAATATGGACTATGTCGATAATAGGAATCTAAATCCTAAGTAAGTTAATACTAAATAGAACAAAGTTATGTGCATAGACGTAGTAAGAAAGAATGAACCAAATGTTTTCCTTCCATTACCTTACTGCTACAAAATCATGGTTCTCATAGTCCCAATAGATACCTCAGGTGAGAATTCATCTGCACAAGCAAGTGATGGAAAAAGGGTCGGTGTCTGGTGGGTTGTTTTGGTCATAGATGAACCAAACCTAGCGTCTTACACCCGTGCAAAGCACCAACAATCCCCGAATGACTTGAGGAGGTGAGTTGCAACTCGTGATAAAAATCTAACTTGGCCTCACATGGACTAGTTATCAATTGAATTAGACTTGGGGTATCCTTGTGTTGTAATTTCGTTTCTTGAAAAAGTGTTTGTTGGAGGATATATGGAACTAGGGTTTTACTTAGTGAGGCATATTATAATTTCTCAAGAAGCGGTCGATTTTGAAGAACACTGTGTCGAACGATTTTGTGTAGCATGCTCATGTTGACCTTGGCCAAATAGATGTGTAGGAGCGTAAGGAACTTAGTTGTGCCACTTAGTTTGGATCTTTTTCCCTCAAACCAAATTCCCAACATGTCCCTGAATGACTTGAGGAGGTGAGTTGCAACTCATGATAAAAATATAACCAAACCTTGGATGGAAAATTAATCAGTTGCATTGGAATTGTGGCATCGAGTTACAACTAGGGGTACCCCTCCACTATAATTTCATTTCCCGAAAAAGTGTTTGTCAGAGAATCTCTAGAACTAGGGTTTTTTCTCAGTGAGGCAGGGAGAAATTTATGAGCAAGTGGTTGATTTTAGGGAACATTGTGCCCAACTATTGTGGGTAGCATGGTCACGTGGTCCTTGGCCAAATAGTTATGTGGGAGCTTATGGAACTCAATTATGCCACTCCGTTTGAATTTTATGCCCCCGAACCAAATTGCCAATATGTCCCTGAATGGCTTGAGGAAGTAAGTTGCAACTCACGATAAAACTCTAACTGGTCCTCAAGCAGATGAAACGTCGGTTTATTTGAACTTGGGTAATTGGGTTACAACTAGGGGTGCCCCTTTGCTATCATTTTGTTTCCCATAAAAGTGTTTGTTGGAGGATCTCTAGAACTAGGGTTTTGCTTAGTGAGGCACAATGAAATTTTTGAACAATGGGTTGATTTTGAAGAAAGATATGACGAGAAATTGTGGGTAGCATGGTCATATGGGCCTTGACCAAACAGATGTGTGGGAGATTATGGAACTCATTTGTGTTGCTTGATTTGTATTTTATCCCTCAGCCCAAATTGCCAACATGTCCCTGAATGGATTGAGGAGGCACGTTTCAACTCACGATAAAACTCTAATCAGGAATCAAATTGATGAACCATTAGTTTCATTGGACTCAGTGAACTATGTTATTTGTAGGGGTACCCCTCTAGTGTCATTTTGTTTCCTAGAAAAGCATTTTTTGGAGGATCTCTAGAACTAGGGTTTTTCTTAGTGAGGCATAATGCAATTTCTGAACAAGGGTTCAATTTTGAAGAACATTGTGCCAGGTTATTGTAGGTAGCTTGGTTGTGTGGGAGATGGAAAAATAGACATGTGGGAGATTATGGATCTGTTGATGGGTCATAAATCCCTTTATTTCAACATCAGGAACCAAATCCACCACCGAGGCCCAATTAGACTCTGTAGCATTTAATAGTGGAATGGTTCTCTAGATCTTGTGAACCGGTCAATTAATTGATGGGCTTTATGTTTTCTTGCGAAGGCGTCTCCTTCAGTCTGGACTTTCTCTTTTTGTATTTTCTCTTAGGTGGGACCGATATATGATGGAAGCCGGTATAAAAAAACTTGGTAATAAAATGGGAAAAGGTTTTAAAAACTAGAGAAGAGGCTGAGATTGGGATAACTCATTGCTCAAGCATGAAGACAATGATCGTCTATCATAGGCCTAGTACTAATACGTTAACCATGTGAGTATTTCAATTTCTGGTTGAGATACTAATTGGCAGAAGAAAACACATATGTGATAAAATAACGGCAAGTAAAATAATTCACTTAACCCTAATCATCCATCACATAATAACACAATGAGTCATCTTCATCATTAAAGAAAAGAATTGTAAAAACATTGCATTAGATAACTTATTAATAGATTTAATAGATCTTACTCGTTACAACATCCATTCATGAGACAATATAGGAAATAGTTCTTCTCCATGCCCAATCATACATGTATTTGATGAAAATATAATTTTGTCTCTAGTCCAGAAGGACTTCTCAATTAAAGGAAGCTCCAAAATAATTCTTAACAAAACTAGAAATGATATTTTCTTGCAACGACCATCGACCCTTAACTCCTTGGTCAATGCTTTTATTTATAACATAAAATTAACTAAAAATAATGGCTAAAGTGCAAATAAGAAAAACAAAATTTTCCACATGGAGTTCTCTCCTAACAGTTTGTCTAAGAGTCATCTAAAGATATCACTTTAAAAGGGTGACTCTTCTCATACTCCGACCACTAGATGAACAACTCCTCGTAGGTATGGGAATATGGGAATCTATGTTGTTCCATCGAGGCCACGTAAATATCTTTGATCTCTACCGCATGTGCTCGATACTTGAACAAACTGGCACTTAATTGTTGCAGCACAGCCCGAGATTTTATCAGGTGTTCCATAAGCTGTCGCACCTGACCTAGATCTCTTGTGCCTATCACCTTTGCTATTTCTTGAGCCCATGATGAATCTTTCTCGGTGTGCGATTTTATTATGTCACGCAAGTCGACGAGGTCATTGGGCATGCCAAACTCATGAAGTACGATATCCTTTATTGCCTTGTTGATTTTGACCTCGTTTCTCTCGCATCTAGCCCATTTTCTTGCATCTCCCGATGAGGCTCCCGATCCATTCTTGCTCAATACTCGGAGGTATCTTTCTTGCAATTGAAATTAAAATTGTTTAGAGACTGTATATAGAGTAACACCAGATACAAATTGTATGAAGTGAATCATAAAAAATCCACAGACTGGTAAATACCTATAACGCTTGCTAAACCTATTGTTTAATACTCATGGGACCTCATAAACTTCTTCTGAATTGCTCATCTCACTCCTCTGGATGCTCTAAAATTCTTTACGCAGATGATCTTGTTTACGAAAAACTTGAAAGAATTTAAACGGGGAAGAAACTATTGTGTCATATCAACCAATTAACTCAGCTTATGAGTGAAAATCAAATTAAATCTGTCACCGAATCTCTGCAATTCAATTCATCATGGGTTGACAGTGGAGGCGCGGAGGGTGGTGCGTTGTATCATTAAATTCAAACGGTCCTTTTGATTCATGCATGAATTAGAAACTAATGTGATATTTAGAAGTAATTAGTCCCTTAAATGCTCCAGATTGCAATGTATCTAGTGCTAAAACGTCCCATCGTGTTACTTTCCTAGTGGGTGGATTGGGAAATGACAAGGTGTTACGGGTGTTTTTTTCGTTGCTATTCTTCTGTAGAAAACCTCCGATACCGATTGATTTAACTGTAAAGTGCTGACATGGCACAACCATATTAGGATACGTGGCAATGAAGACCAGTGACTTAGCTCGTGGGTAATGGTCGGGATTTTTTTCAAGTTGTGCGCTCTAAGATAAACTTGGGACTGTCGATGCCGAAAAGTTATTGGGGATTGGCATTTGGGGATAAACCTATCACGTAGTTTCCTTTGGGTTAGGGTGCTCAGAAACTCTTGATGCCTGAAACGTTTCGAAAATCGATGATCGGAGAAAAAAATTAGCATAGTCTGGATGTTCATCGTGATTCGATCTTCTCCAATTTTTCTAAGCGCGTCAGGTATCGGCTATCGGTGATATCATTTCTTTCTCCGTTCAACGTTTAATCTTTTATCCTTTTACCGACGTCGAAGGGTATTGGTTGTCGAAAATATTCTTGTATGATGATCATCGCGAAAAGAAAACTTTATTCTACCGATGCCGATGAAAATCAATGCTCGACGACTGCAGTTTTTCAAATGATTTTCTATCATACTTTAATTCCTTCTGATGTCGAATCTTTAAGCGTGTCGGGGAGAGTGTTTTGGCTGTTGATTCCTTATTTAAGAGTTAAGTATTCTTCTTTTAATTCATGAGTTTTCATAGATTCAAGAAAACTTTTAAAGAATTAATGAGAGTCAAGATGGTAAGAAAACACAACATTTTTCACAATGAAGACAAATCAGACAATGTAAAAAGATCAAGTGGTAACCAAAAAGTAAAATTTGAAATAGAATTTTTAGGGTGTGTTGAGTGCTCAATAGGAACTCAGTTATGTTGCTCAGTTTGGATTTTATTCCCCCAGACCAAATTGTCAACATGTCCCGAAATGACTTATGGGGGTGAGTTTCAACTCACGATAAAATTATAATCAGGCCTCAAATGGATTAACCATCGGTTGCATTGCACTTGAAAAACTGGTTTATAGGTCGGGGTACCCCTTCATTTCCATTCCATTTCCCAAAAAAGTGTTTATTGGAGGATCTTCTGAACTAGGGTTTTGCTCAGTGAGGCATAATACAATTTCTAAAAAAGGGGTCGATTTTTAAGAACACTATGCTTGGAGATTGTGGGTAGAGTGGTCGCATGGGACTTGGAAAAATATATGTGTGGGAGCTTATGGAACATAATTATGCCGCTTGGTTTGGATTTTATTCCTCGGGATGGGTTGAGGAGGTGAGTCACAAATCATGGTAAAAATCTAAATAAGCCTTGAATGGATGAACCATTAGTTGCATTGGACTCACTACACTGGGTTACAGATAGGGGTACCCCTCCACTATCATTTTTTTTTCCAAAAAAACATTTGTTTGAGGATCTATAGAACTAGGGTTTTGCTTAGTGAGGCATAGTGCAATTTCTAAACAAGGGTTCAATTTTGAAGAACACTCTAAAGGGTTATTGTAGGTAATGTGGTCATGTGGGTCTTGGAAAAACATACATTCAAGAGCTTATGGAACTCAGTTATGCCACTTGGTTTGGATTTTATGCCCCCAGACCAAATTTCCAACATGTCCCTGAATGGCTTGGCAAGGCAAGTTGCAACTCATAATAAAAATCTAACCAACACTTGGATGGAAAAACTGTCAGTTGCATTGGAATTATCGCTCCAAGTTATAGCTATGGCTACTCCTCTACTATCATCTGCTTCCTAGAAAAAAAATTGTTGTAGGATATTCGAAACTAGGGTTTTTCTTAATGAGGCATAGTGCAATTTCTGAACAAGTGGTGAATTTTGAAGAACATTGTGCCAGGAAATTGTGGGTAGCATGGTCGCGTTGGACTTGGCCAAACATATGTGTGGGAGCTTACAAAACTTAGTTATGATTCTTAGTTTGGATTTTGTGCCCCTAGACCAAATTGCTAACATGTCCCTAAATGGATTGAGGAGACAAGTTGCAACTTGTGATAAAACTCTAATCGAGGCTAGAATGGATGAACTATCAGTTTCATTCGACTCTTGACAGTGGGATGTAGCTAGGGGTAGCCCTTTGTTATCATTGTTTTCCCTGAAAAGTTTTTATTGGAGGATCTCTGGAACTAGGGTTTTGTTGAGTGAGGCATAATGTAATTTTTGAACAAGTGGTTGATTTTGAAGAACATTGTGTCATGTGATTGTGGGTAGCATGGTTGCATGGAAATTGGAAAAAAAGAAACTCGAGACCTTACAAAACGCATTTATGTTGCTTGGTTTGGATTTTATTCCCTCACAACAAATTAACAACATATCCCTGAATGACTTGAGGAGGCGAGATGCAACTAACAATAAAACTCTAACTAGGGCTCAGATGGACAAACCATTGACTGCATTGGACTCCTAAAACTAGGTTACAGCTAGGGGTACCCCTCCACTATCATTTCATTGCTCAAAAAAACATTTTTTGGAGGATCTCCAGAACTAGGGTTTTTCTCAGTGAGGCACAATGCAATTTCTAAACAAGTGTTTGATTTTTAATAACATTTCTCTCAATGATTGTGGGTAGAATGGTCACGTGAGACTTAGAAAAATAGACATGCAATATATTGCAAAACTCTTTTATTCCCCTCAATTTGGATTTTATGCCTCTGGACCAAATTGCTGACATGTCCCTAAATGACTTGAAGAGGTGAGTTGTAACTCATGATAAAATTCTAACTGGGCCTAGGATGGATGAACCATTGATTTCATTGGACTCGAGGAACTGGGTTACAACTAGGTTTACACCTAT
>JASDQU010689694.1:0-14138 GCA_032191745.1 Picea mariana
CATGTTAATAATAATGTGTGCACTTAAGGAACACGTGCACTTTCCTAAAGCGTGCATGCGTTATTTTTATTTCAATTTGTTTTAGGAACGTGCACTCATTCTTGTCCACTTGTTTCTCATGAACGTGCATGCATTCTTGGGAATGTGGCTTGCTTAGTGGAGGTTCGAGGTTTTCCCAACTTGTCACATCATGAAAACATGTGCATTCCTAGAAAATGTGCACGTTCTTGCTCACCCTATTGCCACTTTTCTGTCCACCAACTTCGTGCACTCACCCTTATATGACTTGCATTCAGCTAGTAGTTGGTTTCTAATCCATTTTCATCTATGTAGTTTATCCTACGTAGGTTGTTCAATTTTCACCTTTCTTACTGATCTGAACCCGAAGGTGATTAGTTTCCAATAATCGTTTGATCCTGTGACTCCTTCAAAGGGTCAACTATAGATTGTTTTACTTGATCGATTTGCAATTAAAGGTATAGTTGAAGTCTTTATAGGTTGTTACACATGATTTTTGTCACCCTCGTGATCGTTAATGATGTAAACCTATATGTTTCCTTCAGAGAGGTCAATGGCCTGAATTCCTGAAGAAAGAAGGGAGAAGAACTTTTCTTGAGAGAAGAAGTTGTGTTTTCCTCTGTAAAAACCCTATTTTGGAGGATTTCCACGTGCTGCACCATAGTTGGGGTGCATAAATACTTGATTTCTATAGGCTACACTATAGCTAAGGCATAGAATTTCTACAGGATGCACTATAGCCAGGTCGTGACGACCTTCGTACGTGGGAAAAATGAGCATTTTTTTGATGCTTCTAGAAGGAGAATATTCTATGATGAGGTGGCCTCCGAATGGTTTGGATCTTACTCGCTTTTATGATTTAGTGGGATCATCCTAACCTCCTCACCTTATCCTCTTCAACTTATAAAAGGAGAGGAGCTCTCATGGAGAATGTTAGTTGGTTTTGGAGCTTGGCTTTTGTAGTTGGATTTGGCTTGGAATTATTAGCTTGGTTAGAGTGGCTTTGATCTTTTCTTTTGTCAAGATAGATTTTAGATCTATAGTCTCAGAATTCTTGGATCAAAAGTGTGTGGGAAGCAAGGGACTGTTGGAAGGCAACTTACGACATCAAGGCATTTGGTTGTAATCTCTCTTCCTATTATTAATATAATACAGTGGCATGTTTCTTTCCCATAGAATTATATTTATTTTATTGCATAATTCCTTGATCATATGCATAGGTTGTCATTGAATATACTCTCTCTGCTTTCACTTTTGTTGGTTTATGTGTCACTACAAGATCTGTATCACAAAAGCACTGGAGAAAAATAGGAACAACAAAGACATAAGGAAATGACATTTAAAGGTATGTCTATCATATTTTGTTCGGTAGTAAATTTGATGATTAGAGCCTAGGGAAAGTGCCATGTCCTATCGTATTTTGTTCTAGATCTAGGTGGATCTAGGGGGATTAGTCTATGTCCACATTCACCAATTTACCCGATAACAAAATTGGTGACTCCACTTGGGAAACAAATTTTTTCCTAGTTTTCCTTGTTTTCTTTCTTTGATTGCTTGGTTTCTGTTTTCAGAGTCACTGGAATATCCAGCTTGACTTTCTGACTGTTAAACTTCACTAGAAAACCTTCTCAATTTTTATTTTTTTCCATTTTTGTTTGATTTTCGCACCCTGCTTTGAGGGACAGTGTGGCAACTTTGGATTTCCATGCGATACCTATTTTGACCAGTGTAGAAACGTTGCGCCCTACCCATATCTGGCCCACGAAAATCAGTGATTTCCGCACTATGCTAGTCTTCTAGTCCATAAAAATTGTGAAATTCTTGATTTTTGATTGTTTTCCTTACCCAGACCTTGGATTTGGTTTTGGGGTGAATTTTTGGGTTTGATTATGATTTGTTTACAGTCTACTTGATAGTTTTTTAGCTTCTTTTAGCCATCTTTGCTTTGTTTTCTTTTGAAATATTTGATCTCTTCCTTTGAGTGTCTTTCAGTTACAAAGCCTTGTTTTTCTTTAGAATTGTTTAGTGAAAAGAACACTTCTTTTTTATGAATAACTCGCGGTAAAAGAGAAACTTTGTTTGGGTTGTTTTTTGTTTTGAAGTGATTTGCTATTTCTTTTAGCTATCTTTGAAACAAAAATCTTATTTCTTTATTTGCATTAGATTGGGGGCATATTTGCATTTGAAGTAGTAAAATGGCATGTACAGTCTATTTGTCTCATTTCTTGAAAATCTTGATATTGGTGAGTTTAGTAAATTTTGGGACATTGTGCATTTGGGAACGATAAATGTTTTCTCCTTCTTGTAGCATAGCTTTCATCGAAATGAAAAGATTGAATCTTCATCTCTTTGCATAGATTTCAAGTCGATCAAAACACCATATTGTTCACTCCATTTTCCTCTTGAGTAACAACAAATATAAAATAAAGTGCTTATAAAATAATTGATTAGACATTTTTTATACTTTTTGGTAGAAAACCTACATTAGATTAGTTGTAGGGATTTGGAATAGGTGTGAAAGATAACTTTCCAAAGTTGCAAACAAGCATAGAATCTTGAGTTAGGGAACGGTTAAATCCACTTATTACATTTTGTCCTAGGAATCCCTTCTAACACAAGGGTCAATCATGAGGTCACATTGAGACTGGCAGAGCTACTCACCCTGCTTTGTTGGTCTTGGTGTAGAGGTTGCGCGTATTATGGGGGTCGCTTCAGAGGTATACCCACAATGATGAGTGGAAGCCTTTCGAGTTGATTTTGGGCTTAGATACCCTGTCCTTGCGCATGGATCAGACTGTCAACTGTTTCCCCAGGCATCACTGTAGTAATTGGTAACCTTAGTGGCCTATCTCTTTAGGGTTTTTACACAAGGTGACTGTTGAGGGGAAAGCCTTTACGGCACCTAGAATCAACGTTGGCCAAACTCACTCGGGCTCCTTGGAGGGTATACCCACGATTATGTGTGGGATCTTGCACCACGGTGTAAGTTCATTAAGTAGGTAGTCAACGTAACTTTTCAACCCGCTCTATCTCAGCCCCTTCTTACTATGTTCCCACGACGTTGGATTTTGTCACCAACTAGTGTGCTCATTGTGAGAAGGTTTTTTCTTCTTGCTTTCTTACTAGATTTTTAGTGTGTTCTGTTTGTTTTCCCTAGCGGACTCTAGATTGGATTTTTATTTTTAATGGCATCAGTTAACGAAATGACCAATGAAGGAACCTCTGCTCCAGGGGAACCTTTTGTTTTTCCTTCTTACAGAAACATTGGTCCTCCTCACATCACTACTTTGAGCCTTCCAGGTCTCACAATTGGATTATTGGTATGGTTGTTTTCCACTCAGGTAGTCCCGAATGCACTTAGTTATTCACTTGTAAGCACTTCCCTCCAAGAACATCAACCTCATGTTGATCCTTCACCGTCTTCACCAGTAAGATCTTCTTCGCATTCTTCACTTGCAAGGTCTTATTCAATTTCATCTTCTTCACTAGGTGAAAGCTACAAAGCTAGTAACTCATTGAATAAGAAGAACAAGAAAAGGAAGATTAAGAACAAGAAAAATAAGAAAGGGTCCAAACTTCCAACCACTGCCGGACATGTTGGAAAGAAACCAGTTACTATTAATCATGCTGGGAGTGTTGATGATACCAAGATCACCCAAACAACCCATAAGCCCAAGTACCTTTGCAGGATTTGTAAGGGTATCCATCTTCTTAAGGATTTCCCTGGTCTATCCAAAGTTATAGAAACATGGTCTACACACCCTCGCCAAACCATGTCGTTAGACTTTGAACAACATGCTGATGACTCCCATAAACTAGTCAAGATACCGTTGGGAAGAATAAAAGTAGAGCCAAGTTCCCGCGTATGTTATGAAAAGGGCGTCATCTAACTGATCTTTTCCCTCATATGGAAGAAGCCTCGAAATTACTAGAAGACATGGTTGTTTCACCGCCTCAACTTCCAGATGCCTATCGCAAGCTTTCTCTCAACCCACTTGTAGTTGATGGAATGATCAATCTGGTTCCCCCGTCGGTCAATCTGGTTGATCATGTAGTCAATATGGTCACGTATTTAGTTGAACCAGTTGACCAGGTGGTTGATCTGATCCCATCCTTGGTCAATCCCACTCTCTCGTTAGAGAGTGAAACCCAAGTGGTCGATCTGTTTCCACATGTCGACCCCATTCTCCCCTTGGAGAATGAAACCCAAGTGGTCTATTTGATGTCATTATCAGTCGACCCTACTCTCCCACTCAAGAGTAAACTCGATACTGCCCATGTTTTTCTTGTTGATACAGACTCTACTATGTCGGGGGGTATTCCTCCTTCTCTCGTGGAACCCCCTCCAAGTCATGAGATCATCCTTTTTAATTGGGGTGTGCTAAATGGACCTCGTCTTCCCTCTCACAATCATTTCCATATTACAGTACAGGTTTTTGGTTAGGACATTCCTCAGACGTTGATATATGAAGGTGCATCCATTAGTATTTTGTCCTCTTTTGCTTGGCAAGCTTTGGGTTGTCCTTAGCTTGCGCTGGTTACACAGAATCTGCTAGCTTTTAACAGAAGAACCAGTCAACCTTTAGGGATGCTTCCTCGGTTTCCTATAACTTTTGGAGGGAAAACTGTCTTTATTGATGTCATGGTATTCCAAGACCCCTTGGATTTTTCTTTACTCCTTGGGTGGGATTATGTCTATGCCATGAAAGCTATTGTGTCCACCCTTTTTCATCCAATATATTTCCCTCATGATGGGAGAATGGTGACTATTGATCAACTTTCATTCATCGTTCCTGATTGGATTACCTCCCTTAGTGGTTATTATATGCAGACGGTATCGCCCCCGCCACATGTTAATTATGTAGCATTGTCTCCCATGACTTCAGCTTTTGATGAATTAGATCTGAAAGTCTACATGGTGATTTCTTCGATAGGGTTTTTAGAGATTGATCTCCTTACCCCTATTGTGACCATCGACATGGTGTCCTTCTAGGGTGTTGTTCTTCCATTGAGTGAAGATCTCTTGGAGGCCATGACCGAGTTTTGTCCCTTGACATGGTGTCCTTCTAGAGCACTGTCCTCTTGGAATCCATGATCAATAAGAGAGCTTTGAGCATGGTTCTCTGATTTCAAGCTCGTTAAAAAAATGAAACCAGCTTTAAGCATGGTTTTCTGCTTTCAAGCTCGTTAAAAAATGAAACCAGTTATGAGGATAGTTTTTTCGTCTCTGTGGCAAACTTGTTAAAAATTGAAACAAAGGTTTGGGGATTGAACCTGGATTCATAGGAATAGTTCTTCTCCTGTGTCAAGCTCGTTAAAAATTGAAACAACTTCCCCCTCTCTATTGAGTCAAGTCCTTCATATAGTATTTGAAGTTTCATTTCATTCTCCTTTGCAGTTGGACAAGATGAAGCTTGGGGGGTAATGCTTCCATCCTCTGGACTTCATGCTGAAGTTGAGCCACTAGCTTCTTAAGCTGGGGGCTAAGTACCAACCATCCCTGTGTTATGCGTTGGGAATTCCAAGCATAGTTTTCTATGGTTCAATCTTGTGTAAAAATGAAACCACCTACCTCAAGCATAGTTTCCTCTGGTTCAAGCTTGTGTAAAAATGAAACCAGGTCCAAGCATAGTTTTCTATGGTTCAAGATTGTGTAAAAATGAAACCACCTACCTCAAGCATAGTTTCCTCTGGTTCGAGCTTGTGAAAAATGAAACTAGGTCCAAGCATAGTTTTGTTTAGTTTTTAAGCTTGTGAAAAAATAAAATCTATCCCAAGCATAGTTTTGTTTTGTTTTAAAGCTTGCGTAACAATGAAAACAATCCCAAGATTAGTCTTTGTTCTTTCTCATGCTCGTAAATACATGAGAATAAGTTACCGAGCTTAGTATTTGTTCTTTCTCGTGCTTATAAATCAATGAGAATGTAACTAAGTATACTTGTATCACCTTTTTGGACTCGTAAAGGTTATACGAAAAAGGAACCCCCTAGAGTTCCCTTTAAGCTCTTTTCAGACTCTCTAAACATGAAAACATTGTCGAGCGACCTTGTTCTTTTCACACTCATGCAAGTATTTGAAGAAAACGTTTGTTGAGGGATAGTTTATCTCTTTTTCATAAGAATTTATCTCTTTTTCAGTATCATCAAACTAACTTACGAAAAAGAACTGAGAGAGTTCTCTTTAAGTGTTTTTCAGACTCTCTAAACATGAAAAACCCATGAGTTTTATTTCTTTGGACTCATTAAAAAAACATCGAAAGGCCCATATGGGACTAAACCACTTCTTCCTAGGGTTCGTTAAACATACTCCGAGGGACTCATTCGAAGGATGAGCTTACTTCAACAAGAACATGTTATCCTCCTCAAGCTTGCGTAAAAATAAAGAGGTACTCGCCAAACATGTTGGGGGTAAAATTGGGAAAGAAATGTGTCTAAACCTATATTCCATGGAAGAGTCACTTTTTGAACATGACACCCTTTCACTCGCTTTGTGTCTAGGTTGGAAAATCCACTTGTCTCTTGATCATACTCCTTTAAGATTACAAATTGGTCTATGATCCCTATTGTTGAGTCAATTTTTCCAAGACATTTGTCGTGTTGTCAATATGTTCAAAGAGAATTCTAAACCGAAAATACTTCTATTGCATCAGCCATTTCTACAGTCCTTAAGCCTTCTATTACTTCGGCCATCCCTGAGTTAGTCTTGAATCACTTGTTACTTTGATCTACTTCAAATCTTGTTACCCGTTTCGTGTCATTGATGTGGGATACATTAAGGCCCTCCTGTGACGAGTCTTTTCCTGTCGACTTCAACTCATTATCTAGGAATCAAACATAGAAACTAATTGGTACCTTGGAACTTGCATGCCTCAATGGCAGGTTTCCTCTCTTTCGACAGTGGGTTTTCATTATTGACCCCTGATCGAGAGATTCTGCCAAGTGTTCGATTCCATCTCATTAATTTGCATTCGTTGGATTGTACTAGTGTACCTTGGGAGTCATTGACATTAATGGTGATTTTCCTCGCACTTGTTAACGGTATTCATTAATGACCAGTAATCAATTGGTTTCTACCATGTTCGACTTCAGCACATGTATTCGCATGGTTAGATTCATACTATAGAGTGGTGGAGATGAAGACCCTGAATCTTTTCTCATAGATTCAGGTTGCGTTGGATTATGTTCAAGTTGTATTGTTGCATAGATCCACATTGTATGTCTCGTGGCTATGTTGGAATTTGAGTGTTTAACACATAGATACACAATGTATTTTTGGTGGCTATGTTCAGATTTGAGTCATAATGGCATGGATCTGCGGTGTATGTTTGGTGGCCATGACTTGTATTACTTGACATGGATCTTCACATGTCGACATTTATGCTTTGATTCATTTGTATTTTGAGTATGGGAATGCCTACCTCAGTGATGCTATATTATTGTACTGTATTTCCTTGTTTGTTGGCAGGTTTCCGACCGACTCTTCCATGTTTCCTACACACACTCGACAAAGTATATCAACTATCACTCTGTTCTAACTTCATACTTTGGGGGGATCTCTGTTACACATTATTTTCGTCACCCTCATGATATTTAATGATGTAAACCTATATCTTGCCTTTAGAGAGGTCAGTGGCCTGAATTCTTGAAGAAAGAAGGGAGAAGAACTTTCCTTGAGAGAAGAAGTTGTGTTTTCCTCTGTAAAACCCTATTTTGGAGAATTTTCGTGGGCTTCACCATAGCCGGGGTGCGGAAATACCTATTTTATGTAGGCTACACTATAGCTAGGGCGTGGAATTTCCGCAGGCTGCACTATAGCCAAGTCACGGGGGCCTTCGTACGTGGGAAAAATGAGCATTTTCTCGATGCTTATAGAAGGAGAAGCTTCTATGGTGAGGTGGCCTCCGAATGGTTTGTATATTACTTGCTTTTATGATTTAGTGGGGTCATCCTAACCTCCTCACCTTATCCTCTTCAACTTATAAAAGGAGAGGAGCTCTCATGGAGAAAGTTAGTTGGTTTTATAGCTTGGCTTTTGTAGTTGGATTTGGCTTGGAATTATTAGCTTGGTTAGAGTGGTTTTGAGCTTTTCTTTTGGAAAGATAGATGTCAGATCTATAGTCTTAGAATTCTTGGATCAAAAGTGTGTGGGAAGCAAGGGACTGTTGGAAGGAACCTTATGACATCAAGGCATCTGGTTGTAATATCTCTTTCTATTATTAATATAATACAGTGGAATTTTTCTTTCCCATAGAATTATCTTTATTTTATTGCATAATTCCTTGATCATATGCATAGGTTGTCATTGAATATACTCTCTCTACTTTCACTTTGGTTGGTTTCTGTCTCACTAAAGGATCAATATCACAATAGCATCGGAGTGAAACAAGAACAACAAAGACATAAGGAAACGACATTTAAAGGTATGTCTATCGTCTTTTGTTCGGTAGTAAATTTGATGATTAGAGCCTAGGGAAAGTGCCATGTCCTGTCATGTTTTGTTCTAGTTATAGGTGGATCTAGGGGGATTAGTCTATGTCTGCATTCACCGATTTACCCGATAACATAGGCTTGAATCCCAAGTAAATAAAAAACTTTTTAGTTTCCTTATGTGTTATATGTCATACTTGCATTTAATATTCTATGTGCGGAAATTCATGGAAAAGCAACATAAAACATAATACACATAATCGATATGAAACTTCCTTTGATAACATAGTTCACCTGATGTGGGCTACATTTCCGGGTCATGCTCCAAATCTTGACTACTTTATTCTCCTCGCTGTAATGATGTCTCTCTTTTACAAGTTGTAAGGCCAAAGTCCCTTTTCGGTGACGACAACATGAGATCGGAATGTGATCAGGAATGTTTACAAGCTTCACAAGTTCTCATGCTCATTAGGCATCCATGATGCTGACATGGACATCATTCCCACATACTCAATACATAAAAAGAGGAAGAATAAAAGATGACCCCCATCACCATGGAGCCATAGAGTGCCTTAGATATGATGCTTAGATCCAAGCATATATGCAGCCCATACAAAGATCCTGAAACTATGAGATTTAGAACTTCTTTGTTGGCCACTTATCATGCAAGTGCCACCATTTCTCTGTCACATGTAACTGATTGGTTTTATGTGGAAGAAGAGGAGAAAATAAGGAATAGAATGAATAAGTTGATCTTGTTTTCTTACTACAGCCTCTCCATGCTCCTTCGGACCTATAACAAGCATACTATGCTGCAACATTCAATGACAAAACAACATAATGAAAAGCATGCTTACATTGGCTTCTCTAGAACTTAGCTTGTTGATATGAATCTTTTTTTCAAAAAAAGACCTCGCCATTGGATTCACATCGCTGAATTACCTAAAAACAACAGTCAAATCGTCTCCATCGGACACTGTCACCTTCAAGCCTCCTTTAGACCTCTGTCTCGATTTGTGTGCAACTCACTGCAATTAATGCACCGCACTCTGCATCGAAAATCATGCCTGGTATGGACCTGGGCAGACTGGTGTGCGCCTCCTCCAACACTGGGCAGATGCATGTTTTAAATAATAAAAATGGCATTGTTAACAATGTGGGGTCATTGGTCTGTTGGTTATGGCACATATATTAAGGTGTGTATGAGGGGGGAGGTCTCTGGGTCATGCCCGCAAGCCTCCCCTTTTGGCTTAACCATTTCTATATATATATATATATGTGTGTTTGTGTGTGTGTGTAACATTCATTTCATTAACTTTGGTGAAGCTTCTAGCCATTGGTCGGTTGCCATATTTGGCAGACCTGCCAAATCTTATTTTTTTCAAATTTTCGATCACGGGTTGTCATTGAGCATTTTCCCACTGCCACTTTGCATCCCATGATTGGACCACATGGCAGCCAACCACTGGGCCATGTCAACCACTATACCATCACCCTACCATGTCAGCTTCCAACTCGACCTACCACATCAACCTGCCATGTCACTATACGGATTGCAGAATCACCTGCCACATGTCTGTATGGATGCCATGTCATTTGTATGGTCTGCCACCTCATCCGCCATGTCACTATATGAACTTCTACATGGTTGTACGTACTACCATGAGGCACATTTTTACTAGTCCACGACATGACCCAAAAATTCCAAAAATGAGTGACACGTGGTAGCCTCTGGTGCTACCATGTCACCATGATGATGTCATGTTGATGTCATCATGACACGTGTAAATATTTGCATGTACCACATACACTATACAGATGTTGATGTCATCCGTACTAATACCGACGTCAGTGGTATGGATGCCGACTCATCCCAACTGATTGGGCTAGGTTGACCAAAACTTTGACTATGAATATCTTTTGATCCGTAACTCCGTTTGATGAACCATTTATGTCATTGGAAATCTTACGACGCGCTATTCGTGATGTTGTCGGTTTCACTAAGTTTTGAAGACTTTGATTTTTTTCCATTTCTTTGTCTGTTGAGGCCATTCTGAGTCTCCTGGGACACTTCTGAAACTTCCGTGATGTTCCCTAGATCCTTCCAGATCACTTACTTTTGAAAAAAAGTATTGGAATAACCTTCCTTTGCTTTACCTTCCTCATTCTTAGTTTTTCTAGAACAAGCACCATCCTTTGGTGTAATACCTGCACATAAATCCCTCTACCAAATATTGGATCACCATGATAACACTATATATAATAATGGGGAGCTTTATTAGTCCATGCCTTTAGACTAGGGATATAGTAATCGATTCACCGATTTTCAATTAGTCTGGCACATATTTCAAAACCTTGTAACCTAAGTTTTTGGTAAACATTTCACATGCAATTATTTCAAAACGTTTTAGCCTAAAGTTTTGATAAACATTTAACAATTTTTCTAAGAGCATTTCCATTTTTATCGTAAGTTTGAACTTGGAGGTCTTATTTGGCCTCTTCGCAAGGCACAACCCCACATTTTCCATCGAAACTTTAGTTTAAGGCATACATTCGATAACGATTTTCTGGGATATCAAGTAATGGTAGAAATAAAGGTAGCATTAATTCCTAACATTAGATGTTTTCTCAATTTTTCCCTACATGGTTTAACCTAAGTTTGGGGCACCGTAAATTCTCTTTTTTTTTTTTTTATTGTTATGGTTGTGAAGTGTCCAACAACGAGCTATTGTCAACTCCCTGTCAATTCTCGCTGTCAACTCCATAAGCTCTATGTTTATGAGCATCCACCTACACAGCCATGCACCTACACATCCATGCAAGCCTTGGTGTTCTTGAATAAACTACGACGTTGTTGAAAAAACTAGCTTATTGAATTATCTTGGCAAGAAGGTTTTTCTATCCCATTATTTGTTCAACAAAAACAAATTTGGAAGGAAAACATGCTTCTTCTTACCCTGCACAACAACAAAATTGGAAGGATAACATGCTTCTTCTTACCTTGCACTGCACTAGGAGAGGGCAACAAAAAATAGGTAATCTTTAATCACGACTCTAATCAATCTTAATCACTCTAAATCTGAAATTCATTTAATCCAAGAATTTCTAACTTATTTTTATATAAACATGAAACGTTTTTCAAAGAATTACCGCATTCTCATGTTAACCCACTTATATTGACAGATGCATTCTGAAATTTTTTTAATTCATGAATTTTGAACTTCAATTTATATAAATCATTCTCAATTTAACACATAAATTGACAGATGCATTTGAAATAATTCTTTTAATCCATGAATTTACAACTTCAATTTATATAAAACATTTTCATGTTAATCGTCTTATATTGACAATTCATTCTATGAATTCGGAGAACAAATATTCTTACTGTAGTGAGAACTCATACAATCTTTGGAAGGAAAATTGACAGAGGAGGATTTGGGCCTGTATTATAGGGTTGTATTCAAGATGGAATGGAGGTGGCCGTCGAAGCACTGTAAAAAACATAGAAACGAGGAGACACAAAATTCTCAACAGAGGTATATATGGTTGGCACTCTACAATTAGTTATATTCGAACTACAATTGGGAGCTAATGCTAGATTCACTAAAATTAATTCAAAAAAAAGGTTTACAAATGATAGTGAATACATGTCAATTGGATTGAGTGTACCGCAAATTGTATAAGTTTGTGAAAATTTTGAATACACAAATGTCAAAACTATATAACATGTCATGTAAGGAACTAATGAAAACTTTGAGTACACAAATGCCAAAACTATAGAACATGTAATGTAACGAACTAATGGTAAGTCAAGAAGCCCAACATTAATCCACCTCTTCCTAAATTAATATGAATTTTTCTAAATTTATAATTGGTCTTTTAAGTTTCAATCAGTGAAACTGCCTATTGCCCTGAAATGAGGCCAAATAAAACCTCAAAATTTAAATTTATAATAACAATGAAGTATGCTCAAGTTCAATGTTTATCGAAACTTTAGGTTAACATGTTTTGAACTCATGTTGAACTAATAGTCACTAACTTAGACTTTCCCTACCCATAGTCACTAACTTGAGAGTGATATAGCCCTTTAAGTAGGAATAGCACAATATCCCTATGGTGCTTCAATGGATGCTTATTTCCTTACTTGAAGTATGAAAACTCCATACTAACAGCTAGTCTACAAAGGTGCTACTCTTAATCACAATCTCAAAAACATTTGCTCATGCTTTCTCGTTATAACGAATTCGAAAATGGCATGTTTTCTCGTTATTTCTATTGTAAAAAAGTGAATATACTATTTTAATAAACATCGTAAAATACATTAATCCATATAAGTTATTCCCCTATCATCTAGGACGAGGCAAGTCAATGCCATAGCTTGCAATGGATTTATTTCCCCTTTTTGTGAAAGGTGAAATTGTGAGAGGGTTTATGAGCTACAACCCTCGCTACTTGCCATAGCTGGCAATGGATTTATTTCCCATTTTTGTGGGAGATGAAAGTGTGAGAGCGTTTATGAGCTACAACCCTTACTTTCACATAAAATGTATAAAAAAATGGCAATGCCATGGCTTCAATCTTTTTAGTATTATCCATTTCATAAACATTGTATTATTTCTCTTTATAAAATATTAGTAAATCATATTTAATGCAACAAAGGGAAGCACAAATCCAACAACCAAGAACATCTCAAGAGTCTAAGAACTTAGTTTAATGTTATGTGATAGATAGTTGAATATAAGGGATGTAAAACATAAGCATGTGCTACTCCAACTCAAACCACATATGAGACATTGTATTCCAATATAATATGAATGCAAAGGACAACACTATTTCATACAATTTGAAAGAATACCATCCTAAGTAGTGATCAACTTTGAAGGGCTACTCTTAATTTCAATTTGAAGGGTATATATTCATTCAACCCTTCCACAATGAAAAGTTGAAAAAATAGTTGTACTTTAATTGATAAGAGTAAACTAGGTACACGCTTTAAAAAAATATTCTAAATAAAATATTGCCCTTCCAATTATTTAAAAAGATAAGTTGAAATTTCAATAAAAAATAATAACAAACATACTTTGTCATTTCAAATATAATTTTTTTATGGGTTATATATATGTCAATAATAAAAAAAGTTCATAACCATTGAGCCATGTTTTCTTTGGAGGAATTTCAAAGTGTTAAAAATGACAATATAAAACTTTAAACATAATCACAAAATCAAATATTTTTATGAACACCTATACAAGAAAGGATGTAATCTATGTATCCATACAATGCATGAGCATTGCATCTTTTATATTTATATTTTGGGCATACCTCAATCTTACTTAACCATGGGAGTCATGTTCATTCTAAATCTCATTAAAAAGGAAGAAATAGTAGTAGACCTTGAGGCCTGTGTTGAAGGATGATCATTCTATCAAAATACTATAAAAGAAATGAAGAGACCATAGTTGTGTTATAGGCCTCTAAGAAGATGACAATTTAGCATGACTATATCCATTACTTGCATTTAGGTTAAGATGTTTATGATTTGGAGCTTCCCAAGATCTATAGAAACATGCAACTAAAGGAAACTACTCATCAAGACCACCAAGTATGTTATGTGTATTGAGGATATATATTGTTCACTTTATCTCTCAAAGCATGCAAAAATGCGTGAAAGAGTGGGATGCTAGAGAATAA
>JASDQU010689695.1:14107-28969 GCA_032191745.1 Picea mariana
TGGTAGCATGGGCTACTGACATTAGGGCACGCAGCATCACTTCGTATGTGGACTTCACTCAGAATTTGATGGACAGGTTCAACAAGAAGGATCCTAAGATACACTTCAGGGAGTTGGCACAGTTGAGACAGACATGTACACCAGATGCGTACATCACAGATTTCCAGAGGATGGTAATCATGGTGACATACATTTCTGAGCAACGGTTGGTGATGCTATTCACAGAGGGTCTAGTTCAGCCTTTGAGAGGATGGGTAAAGGCCTTTAGGCCAACAATAGTGCAGGAAGCCATCATGAGGACCCAGGATATGAGGGACACAGTCTCCAAGAAGGTACCAACAAAACCCTTCATTCCTCAAGGGGGTAAGGAGACGAAGTTTCCCCAGAAGCCATGGACAAGGAAGGACAGGATGGATGAGAAAACTCAGAGGGAATAAGGAGTAAGAAACTTTGCTTTAGCTGCAAAGAACCATGGGAGTCGGGTCAATAATGCATGGGAAAGGGGAAAGTACACTACATAGAGGTACTTTCCGATGAGGAGGATGATGGCGAGGACAAGGTAGTTCATGCACAGGATAGCAAACAGAGTAGTGGTGAAGCAGAGCCATCACACCCTGAGGTTACAGCGCAAGCACAGTTGTGGGAAGGGGTCAAGAAAGTGACCATTGCCACACTTTCAAGAATTCCCAAGTATTACACCTTCAGGTTCAGAGGAATTTTACAAGGACAGAGAGTTACAACACTAATCGATGGTGGGGCCACCCAAAACTTCATTGATGCAACACTTGTCACCAGGAGACACATCCCTGTAGAGGATTTTGAGGGTTTTGATGTGGTAATTGCAGATGGGTACAACATGACATGTACTCAGAGGATCACAGGATTGGATGTGACATTGGGCAACTACACATTGACCGATGACTTTTATGTTGTAGATCTGGCGAACACTCGTATGGTATTAGGTGTCCAGCGGCTATACTCATTGGGGAGATATCCACATGAACTATCAGGAGATGAGGATGGAGTTCAAAGACAAGGAAGGTCAAGGGGTTATTCTAAGAGGTATGTCTACCGAAGTTCCCAAGATCGTGTCAGACAAACGTATGGAGGCCATTTTTAGACACGGGGACGTGGCTTGCGCAGCAAAATGTTTGATCACCATGCAGAAGCCATCACAGGACCGTCTGCATTATCATGCGAACATACAGGAGTTGCTTGGGAAACACGACAAAGAGTTCGGGCCACTATCAGTAGGGAGACCGCCTAACAAGGGATTTGAGCATGTCATTGAGTTAGAGAAGGGTGCGAAGCCCGTGATCACCACACCATACAAGCACCCGAAGAAGTTTAAGGACGAGATAGAGAAGGCCATACAAGAGTTATCGGAGATGGGACACATCAGGCCTAGCTCCACTCCCTTTGCTTCTTCAGTGGTATTGGTGAAGAAGAAGGATGGCAGGATGAGGATGTGCATCGACTATAGGGCATTGAATAAGAAGACCATCAAGAACCGGTACCCGATACCCAGGATTGATGAGTTGCATGGGGCAGTGTACTTCTCGAAGGTTGATCTTCAATCGGGGTACCATCAGATCTAAGCCAAAGAGGAGGAAATCCATACGACAGCATTCAGATGTCACTATGAGCATTATGAGTTTCTAGTCTTGCCCTTTGGGTTGACTAACGCACCAGCTACCTTCCAATCGTGTATGAACCATATCTTGAAGAAGCAGTTGAGGAAGTTCTTACTAGTATTCTTTGATGATCTACTGATCTACCGCAAAACTTGGGAGGAGCACTTAAGGCATGTCGACGAGATTCTCATCATCATGGAGGAGCAGTCATTGTTTACCAAAGAGGCGAAGTGCAAGTTTGGGATGTGATCGGTGTTGAAGGGGTAAAGGTGCATCAGGAGATCCAGGCGATTTTAGACTAGCCCACACCCAGATCACTTACATATCTACGGGGGTTCTTTGGTTTGTGCAGCTACTACAAGCACTTTGTGAAAGGATTTTCACAACTTGTAGATGATTTCAACCTTGTGCTTGCTAAGTATCATTCATTATGGTGAGTAATAGGATGCACCATCATGAGTGATGGATGGATGGACAGATACAAGGAACATGACTTAAATAAATTTCCTTGTATCTTGATGAAAGGCCACAATGTTTCTCAAATCAATAGATGTCTCAAACAAAATTAAGTGTGCCTAAATGTAATGTGACCTGATGGAGGAAATAGTTCTAAACGTGGGAGAACAACGTGTTATACAGATTAATACTGATAACATGGCTAATCATATGGCTGCTGGTAGACTTTTTATGGACAGGCACCCCTCCATATTCAGGACCTCTTGTGTTGCACATTGCATAGATATAATGCTCAAGAATGCTGGTAAAATTGATTGGATATGAGAGGTTGTGGATAAGACGAAATCCATAACCAAATACATGTATAGTCACACAAATGTCCTTAGCATCATAAGAACATACGCAGCAGGCAAGGCATTGTTTGACCTGCGATCACCAAATTTGCAACGACTTCATCTACTTGCAATACGTGCTTGCCCAAAAGATTGATCTCCAAAGGACATTTGTGGGACCCAAATGGATGGCATCCAAACGTTATAGAACCATCAAAGTCATGGAAATCAACACTTTTGTGCTTAATGATGGTTTATGGAATGATGCCGAAGAGATTATTCTTGTCATAGAGTCACTTGTTCAAGTGCTCAGGTACTAAAACTTTTTCAATGTTCATTTCGTATTCAAATTTCATTTATTTCAAAATTCCCAATCTATAATCGATAAATGATTTTAATTGCAAATAAAAGTATTTGAACTCTAAACTTTCAAGATTCTTGATGGTGACAAACCCACTATGGGTTACATTTATGAGGTTGTGGATCTTGCCAAGGAGGCCATCAAGAAGATATGTGGATGATGAGACTAAAGATATGTCTCTTTGGGAAATTATCGATAAGCGTTGGGATAGGGAGCTGCTTTCCCCTTTACATGTTGCTAGATACTTTTAAACCCAACATATTTTTTATGATAAGGAAATATTGCATGAGGATGAGGAAGTCACTAGAGGCCTTCTGACGTGCATTCAAAGGTGCTTTCCTGATGAAGCAACCCAAAGTCGTGTCATTGGTCAATTGCAGAATTACAGGGCCCCAACAAAATTGTTTTCCTATTGCAGTGCTATTTGGAAAGGAAGAAAATGTTCTCTGGTACCCTTGATTTTCATCTTGAGTTTTGACTCTTGAACCCTTGCCACTTGCTAGGTCTTTGCTGGCAAAACTTTGGCAGTGATACGCCAGAACTTAAGATATTATCATATTTTCCATTTGAATCTTAAGTCAGACCTGTAGTTCTTCCAATTGCAAGCGCAATTGGAGCATGTTCGAGAGAATTGATTCCAAAAAGCACAACCAATTAGCACAAAAGCACTTAAATGACCTTGTATTTGTCAATTACAATCTTCAACAAGCAAATACAAGGTAGTGAACATCAGACTTGTCTCAGTTTATCAAAAGCTTTGAATTTGAAACTTTAATTTAAATCAGTACTACTAAATCAATAACTGGATAGTAGAGTTTAAACTTTAAATAATAAAGAGTTCAGATTTCATAATGATGACAAGTATGAATCATGCAGCAGTTGACCTGGACGATGTAGATCCTACATCAGATTGGTTTGTTGTATAAGAGGAGCCTCCTTTGTTTCGCCTTGAGGACTTGGAGAACCTTGAGGCTCAAGCAGCCCAAAACATGGGAAAAACTTCTTGATTTTTAATATATGGTGAACTTTATAGATAGCACAAACAGAGGCTCCCAGCTCCCCATTTTTATCATTTTTAGACTCACATCATACATGAGATATTGTATACATGAAATTTTCGGTATCTATTGATATTGTGCATTGTATGGACATGGGTTTATTGAATACCAATGAAAAACGTTTTTTACATCAAAATATGTGTGTTTCTTGATATTTTTGTACATGCCAAGTTTTCCCTGATCCAAGTCAACCTCTTGACTCTTCTGCCTCGCCAAGTCTTTTTCATTTCCAAGTCTTGTAACTTTGGACTGGACGGTACACTGAGCCATATTCAAGCTTAATCTGACAAGATTTCAATATCAATAAGCCAATTTTTTAAGTACAGAGCTGGGTTGCTCATAACCCACATTGTTGACCTCCTCGATCCACTTGTTATGGGTTTCTGCCTTTGTGGTCTTCTTATATTATTCATCCCATCTTCATGTTTGTGACAACGATTACAAGACTGTTAAAGCTAGCCATACTTCAGCTAAATTGTTTGGCACTCACTGCCAATCATACCACATCTAAGAGTGAATCCCATATCTATGATGAAACAGGCTGAGAGTTAGCAATACAAAGAAACAGCAAGTGTCCACTGAATCTTGCTGCAAAGTAAGGCATGCACTTCCAGTGAATCTAACTGCAATAGTCAAAGCATGCATTCCAGTTCATACTTTTTCTGGAAATACTCACCAGCAAGACAACATTTTGAAACTAACTTTTTAAAGTTCACTGCAAATACACATATGATCCTTTGAATCTAGAATGTCATGCAAGAGCATGCATTACTACTCTA
The DNA here is from genome assembly GCA_032191745.1 of Picea mariana. Classification (NCBI taxonomy): domain Eukaryota; kingdom Viridiplantae; phylum Streptophyta; class Pinopsida; order Pinales; family Pinaceae; genus Picea; species Picea mariana. The sequence goes on from JASDQU010689695.1 coordinate 18,728, forward strand.
ACAATAGAATAGAATGTATGTCCACTGCCATTAAATAGATGTTATGGAAACGCTCACCTGCACAACCACGTCCGAGGAGTCCACAACTTTATAAAGTTCACCCCAAATACGTTTGCTCTGTCCCTTTTCAAACATGGTGTGCCTCACTAAGTCTCTAAAACCATCATCTCCACTTCCCTCCATTTTAGTCTGGTCCCTTGGCTGGCTTTCAAAGTCATCTGCCCATTAAAAACACTCTAACTGTATTAGCATTATAACTAGTCCAAGTTTACTAGTCCAAGTTTCCAACATGTATTAAAAATCTCAAGACTAAAAAGATATTCTTTACCATATAATCTTTGGGTAGATGATAGTATTATTACAGTAATTTCAGTTTCTTAGAGTGTAGGTTTTTGCAGCCAAGCATATTGTCAAAGTAATTATGGGTTTGCTGCATGAAATAATAATTTCAGTTTCTTTTAAAATCTTTGCCAACGTCAAACTTGAGGAATCATGAGAAATCAACTCGGCATAAAAATGTGGTCAGGACCTATATTTGTTTATGGTATGGACCAACTCCCTTTATAGAAGTTTGGTTCACCCACTTATTTCAGCTCTACATTCAAATTTCCAGTTATATGTGTAAATTTTAAAACTTCAAAACACTGCTTTAATCATGTTATTTGGAGAGTTGTCCATTTCATATTTATTAGATAGCTTGATTTTATTCTCTTGTATCCTTATAAATAATTTCAAGTCGCCTATTCATTTAAGATTTGAAATTCCCCTTTCTAAAGCAAGTTCTAGTTGTTTTAACTTGACATAAGCTTTAACTTGATTATTAGCAGTGATACCTAAACTCAATTCCTAAGCAAAACAGTGATTTCTATCTGAGCCTCAAACAAGACCCCCTACCCCAACTCTCCCTAAATTGCCTTTTGTCCATCAAAGTAGGTAGTGAAAACATTATTTGTTTCTCAAATTCACGTACTCCTCTTATTTTCACCATTTGCTCTCTCTGCAAAGGTCCATCTCTGAAGCCAACTAACCTTTTCTAGCTAACAGACCTCTAATTWTTTAAGTCTTCGGGCAGATAACCTTACTAGCTTCAAAAGCAATGCCATTATCTTTATCATGTTCTTTCATATATCGAACTCTCTAATCTCAAATATGGCCTTGCTTCTCAAATTYCAAACTCTCCAGATTCCATATCTGACAATGACAGTCTGAATTTTAAAAGTTAAAGATATCTCTTTTAAGTTACTTTGTTATTTCTCTTTCCAAGACAAGGAATGTCTTCCCAAATTCAAGGGCCAATGGGATCCTACCATCCAATGTTGATAGTAGATACTAATCAACTTCCAAGTTCTTTGACTTTCTAGTGAGATGGAAAGAGGTGATGTATATTTCAATTTAGTTTTAATATTATGGATTTTTTAATTTAAAATTATATTATTATTGGCTTATATACTATTTTATTCGTTTATTGTATATCCATATTACTTCAGGAATTGATTACTAATTGTTTTGGGAAGACTATGAAGATCATTAGTTCATTTTAGATAGTTTGGGCACAGTTTTCTTTCCAAGTCATTGCCTTTTAGTATATACTTTAAAGCATTTTTAGATAGGAATATCTCAAAATATCAAAAACCTCTATCAATGTCAAAATTCAGTTACAATTGTGTTCAAAACATTTCATTCCATAGAACATGTAAATACTCAAACTCACCTTGTGACCCAGCAGCTTTTTGAACTAGAGTTTCATAGTCATCTGCCAAAAGTTTTGGGCGCTTCCTTTTACGCTTTGGCCCAAATGTATCTTGGAAAGCCTCTGTGTCTAGAAGGTGCACTCTTGTTTGCTGTAGTAAAACATCATAWAGGTAGTGCACATTTGTYAATACTAWTCACATCTATAGAGAAGAAAAAAACTTTTGTCCCTTTACATGCATATAATAGTCTAGAAAGCAACAAAGAGGAGGGAGGATCCAAAACTAGGAAGTAAATCATGAGACARAACTATGAAGAGTCAACTAAAACCACATGCTCTACATCCAAGTCAAATTGGCAAGTTATAAAAGCAAGAACAATTAAAACAACAAGAATGAAAAGGTGCAACTTGCAAGTTCACTAAAGAGCGCAACCCACTAAATGACATGATATATAAAAATGCATTACCATGACSCTTAGATTGAATCCCAGAAAATGGCAAGAGATGAGWTTATAGGAGAGTAAAAAATAAAAATAAAGTAGTATTTCCTWACAAAAATTTGCTTAGGATAGGTTCAAAAACTTACCTGTGTCATTTTTTAAGTGAGACGGATCCTATTCTCTAAATAATATATGAAAATCACTTGCAAATTCAACACTTTAATGTCCAGACTCCAAATACAGTTCAGGAGGTAGTTGACTCTTCAGGATACTTTTTCACACACTATAAAGGGTTTCAGGGAAAGATCATTTATGCATATAATATAGAAAACATATTTATAAAATAGAATGCCATAACTATTTCTATATTAACTTGTAGAAATTAGAAACGCCCAAGAACAAAGGTCACCTTTACAGTTAATATAGTTATCTTTGTCAAACTAATGCAGTGGTAAAAAAAAACAACTAAATACTAAGTAATTCAAAGACAAATAAAATACCCATAATCACAAAGATAATTCTTCTTAAACACCAAGAGAAGACCATTTTCCACTAATCTGTTCTTCTCTGGTTCTTCTCTAACAATTTATGTCTGTCTTCAAAACATTTCAGGTAATTAATTCTGACCTGTTAAATAGAGACCTCKGYTCCATTTTTATATGCTAATCCATTAAAAGGTAACTAACCAAAACCAAGTTTCMCTTCAATATCTACATGCTAAAATATATATTTGTAATAATTACTTTCAAAWGCATGTCTATTTTAATGCAACCCTCTTATTTCAAACTACTTGGTACAAAGAGAAATGCTCAAAACTCAACCCAGGAAAGCTTACTCCAATTACAAAATGTTTTGATCTTCAATTGAGTTGCATTTAAAAAATWATAGTATATAATCCTTATAGGAATAGGTTCTGTCCGAGGTGAAGAACTTACAAACCACCAACACAACTTCCTTTCATATAGTCAGTCAGCCCAATCAATTGTTGATGAACCCATTACTTACAATCTGACGATCTTTTTACTCAACTTGCTCTTCTATCGGCATAATAGTAAATGGCTCTTCAATATATGCTCTTTTGCCATTGATCATACCATCCTCTAATTTCCCTATGTACTTGAAGTTGAGCCCATAATTACACTTTTATTAGGACTTTTGTAGCCTTCTCCATGCCTTCTGACGTTCAGCATTTGTTCATTAGCAATACCTTCATCAACCGCTTTACAAGACACAAGCTCAAGATCCACCGTAAGTTAAATTAGAGATGCTACAAAAGCTTTGCTCTCAACATTTTCAACTCTGTTTCTTCTACGCAATATGATTGAGAGTTCTCTTCCCCACCTCTATGTGACATCTCCCTTGTGACGTGGCCTACGTATTGCTGAAGTCAGGCTGTTATCTCTTCTACATTTCTTACAATATCAAAGAATTATTTAATAAAGCTGCCACCCAATCTTTTCATGGAGGCATCTTCTCTACCTCTGTACCCAGGAAATCTTCAACCTTACCTTTCTTGTAGGCAGCCTCTCTACCTATACCTAAGCAATTGCAACCTTCCCTCATATCACTTAATGACGGGAATAAACACAACAGCAGCAGAAACATGAGGTCTAATGGTATTCATCATAATTTTTCCACACCTCTCAGAGTGTCCATCACCATCTTTAGAAGTTAAATATCATGTGCTACAATTGACAGAGATGTTGAGAGCCTGCCTAAGAAAGAGGAAGATCAAGTCCATTCTTTTGTACATCCTTGGACTAATCATCACAACAAATTCCCAAGTTATCAATTCACTACTCCGGTCAAAGAATCAATTTAAGAACGATTAGCATAGCTAATTTGAAGCAGGCCGTCGTTAATCTACTCAGTTTTCTTTAGCCTTTGTCTTCCACTCATCTGATTTGTCGCTGCCTCTTATTATTTTTCTGCTAGATTTTATTAATGCAATTTCTTTTTGTTGTTGTCAATAGCCACCAACCTCCTTGGAGTGTCATCATCGGAAATATTTTTCTCCATCAAGGTCGTCAAAGCCTACACTATAATTCATTTATTTATTTCTAATTTGATCAATTTCCTAAGTTTAGACTTGGGAATATAATTAAAATATTAAACCTTAATAAACCAAATATATTTCTCGTAGGGTGACTCCACCTTTTCATATCCTGTGTGATTTTGAAGAGGTGCCCTCATTGTTTGTGTGACTCGATGATTCACTACCTATCTAGCTTGCTGCCTCACACACCTACTTCTTGTCTTCCACAATTCCTAGCCACACCTCCATTAATGAGCTCACACTGATTTTTAATCTTTTACTATGGCCCCAGATGCCCTAGAGATCAATTCTAAACCTCCTAGATGCCAATGGTGTACTTGGCTTTGATACCATATTAAATTATGCACATGTGCAGTATAAAGTTGCACAGACAAAGATAGCATAATTCACTAAAGGAGATGTAAAAAATTTCAACTCTGCCAAGAGAGCAACACTTGTACAACCACCAGCTAACATTGTTTTAAGGCATAACTTAAAAGTTAATTACACATTACATGTCTTTACCTTGTTTAATTATATGATAAGTGATTTTATGACATTGTGCCAAAAGTCACTTAATTATCTAATAATATACCTAATAAACATAATGATACGCTTACTAGACAATGTTAATTCTATGATTCAAGGCTAAGGGAGTAATGTTTACTCTGTTGGAGCTTAAAGCCAGTAGTAGTAAAGATTTGAGATGGACGCCTTAAAAAATCAGAAAAAACAGGAGTAGGTAGCTTCAGATCAAGACATTGAACAACTTCGAGTGGAAGAAACTTCAAATAATCCATTTGTGTCAACAGGGGCTTGCCTGATACGTGAAAGTGGGGTGTTGTTAATGCCCGCACCAAGGTTCAAGTCTGCCCAATGACATGTTTGCCCCTACTGGGCTGCTTTGCTTGTGTTTGTGTTTGTGTTTGTGTTTGTGCTTGACATTGGGACCAAGTGCAAGTCTTGGGTAACTTTGGCGGAATAGATACTCTCCACTAGTAACTTCTTAGTCAAGAGATTTTTATTTGAATGTTGGAAATCAGCTACAGAAATTGATACTCCCAGATTGCAGCAAGGCAAACTTGCCACAGCGATAGAAATAATCTAGCGTGTGTCTATATATAAACAAATATATATCACCCCCAGGCCCATTCAAATTCGATCATAACTGGCTACAGGATGAGGACTACAAGGAGATGGCACTTCGGGAGTGGAAGCATATCAAACAGTGAAAATTATGGGGGCGGCTATGTTCCAATTCTATGAATCCTTAAAGGAGTTCATGAGGCTAAAAAAAGAATGGATTAAGGATAAACAAAATAGTAGTCAATGGACCCACAGGCAGAAGAATCTCATATAAAATAGATCTATGAGTTGAACTCCAATGGCATTTTTAGTGAAGATGATCTGCTAATCCTTGAGAGGTTGGAGGACTCAAAAAGGGCACTTTTAAATTGGAAAAGCTCTCAATGGAGACTTAAAAACAGGGCCACCCAAGATGCTAAAGGAGATGACAATACCAGATACTTTCATAACTTTGCAAACATAAGGAAAAGCATGAACACTATCTGGGAGATACAAAATGTTGAAGGTATCAAAGTTAAAAGTTTCCAAGAGATCTTTGAGGTTGGTACAACTCATTTTCAGTCTTTATTTATGGAACCAGAAGGGGAAAATATAGCAGAAATTATTAGAATTTCCTCCTATCTACCCAAATTCGTGGAGGACAATCAAAATGTCCATTTGATGGTCCCAATATCAAAGGAGGAGTTGAAGGAGGTAGTATATTCTTTCCAATTAAAAAAAAAGTTCGGGTCCGGATGGTTGGCCTATAGAATTCTATATGTAATTTTATGAGCACTTGGAGGATGATTTGTTGGCAGAGGTAGAGGAGTCAAGAAGCTCAGGGAAAGTCCTTGGAGCCTTCAACTCAACTTTCCTTCCACTGATCCCAAAACAGGATGATCCAAATTCTTTTGAGGTCTTTAGCCCAATTTCTCTTTGCAATGCCATATATAAAATCATAGCCAAAGTAATAGCAAGAAGGATAAAGCCAATCCTCTCAAAGGTAATCTCTCCATAACAGTTTGACTTTCTAAATGGTCAACAGATGCATGATGGGCTTGGGGTGGCCCAAGAAGCACTCCACACAATCAAAACAAAAAGGCTAACAACCTTTATTATAAAATTGGATCTATCCAAAGCTTATGATCGAGTCTCATGGTTGTATATTCGATTGATTTTAATCCATGTCGGGTTTACTCTAATGAATCCCCACAAGCAAAAGGTTGTAAGACTCAATACCTGCAAATGTAATTCGGTAAATAATGAAGGTTAGATAAACTATTAAAGACAGTGCAAATGTAAAAGTAAATGCTAAGTTACCAGGATTCAGATCCAGATCCAGATACAGATCCGTCCAATTATTGAAAAGCCAAAATCCGGATACGGTGGGGAAATGGCAAGTACAAACCACACACACACATGCACACATACTCCAAAGCAGGAAAAAGGCTACAATACTCATGGCTACTAACCTAATCTCTATCCATACAATCTGAAGATCCCGACATGTAGCTACATTATTATGTATAGACAAAACCTGGCCACTTGAAATAACCCACCAGTGGTATGTAAGGGGTCAAACTTCTAATCCTGTCAGATGCCTCTAGGTCTTGGGTCGTTAACCTGTTTCCTTACTTTCGAGGAAGACGAACTCTTAGCCAGTGAAATTCTTTATAATTTGTAAAAATAAAAAAATTTAAATATAAAATTTTAAATATATAGCATATATATACATTTTAAATATATGATACTTATATAAAATAAATTAATATATTAAATTTTGTTAATATATATAAATTTACAAATTTTAATTTAAACTTTAATATATTAATTATAAATCATAATATAAACAGAAAACTTAACTTAAGGTATGAGTTTATAATATCCAATTAATACATATACACTTTAGTACCCATATGCTATGCTCACCATGTCGCTCTTCCACAGTCACCATCTTCGTAATAAAGGCATGAGGTCCTCCTCCAATGCATGCCCCCATCCCGATAATGAATCACCTTGTAGCTCCACGAACAAATACGCCTCTCTTCCTCGTTGACGGGCCCTTAAATAATAATAATAGTAGGGCCTCAACTCTGATTTAGCTGTCTCCTCTATCCCCTTTATTTTAATAATATGACTCCTTTAACACAGCTAACGTCTCTTCTCAGACTTGATTACAGAGCTCTTCCACATCCAATTTTGTTTAAGGCGACCCCCTATTAATTAGCAAGGGCTCAACACCTGACGAATCAAACCAACGGGAAGGACCGCTTTTTCTCAATTATAGAATCTAGTCGCTTGTAGGTTACAATACATGTTGAGATAGTACTGGATTCAAATTTCAAGGGTCGAATTAACAAAATCTGTGACATACAATTTACAAAACAGATTTACTGTACAAACTCGTGACTTACAATTTACAAAACGGATTTATTGTACAAACCTGTGAGGCACAGACTAATTTTGAACAGTATTGGACAGCACACTTACAGTTTAGTGAACCCGTGACTTTAATTCGAGATATTTATGAAATGGATCCTGGGCAGATCTAGGTGGATCCGAATCCGAATCCGCAAATCCATCCCCCAAGGTCGATAGATCCGGTAACTTAGAGTAAATGAGACAAAAAAAAAAGGAAAAACAAGAATTAAATAAAATAGAAAATGAAAATAGGAGTGAAAAGATTGGGGAATGGGAAATGAAAGGTCAACCCTATTGGCTTTCCCATTACCACAGCTCTCCCTAGTTGTTCTTGTACTTCCACTCTCAAAGGCTCTTTTCTGGGCCAAGAGTAGAGAATGCAAAGGAGAGGGAGCTGTGTAAATTGGTGAATGGCCATAGAGCCATGAACTGCATTGTAACTAGAGATTGTTGAAATGAAAAATGAACAACCATTTGAAGCTGGTTTTTCCATTTCTAGGGTAAAATCTGTGTCCATTATGTGATTGATTTTATTTGCAGTAAGAATTATCTTATATGCAATTCATATGGTAATATGTTGTTCTGAGTGTGTCAATGGTGCTAAGGAAGAATTCCCAAGTGTAGTTATGTTGAGTTTAGTTGGAATTTCATTCCCCATGAGCAATTGAAGAATGCCAACAACTTTATAATGCTCATCATTCATCTTACTCTGGGATACGAGATCAAGGGCTGTCATGAGATAGCTGTTGCAAATTAATAGTCGAGTTTCTAATTCTATTTGTCAAGCCTTGTCATTGTTGAAGCCTTGCAACTGTAAGCCATGACCGTATGCTACATCCACACTCCCTGGAAGGCTGCATACAGGTCTGTTAACCCTTGAGAAACCATACGCAATCTCTGGATATTCATTGATCCCACACACAAGCCGTATGCAGTGTGGCATTGTACTGTCTTCTATTTTTTGGGGTTGTACAACCGCACACATTTCTGGGGAGTGTTGCTTTCACTCCTGAGGTCGTTGAATTGGTCATTGGGCATGTGAGATGATTAGTGAGCTCAATAAGTGTTGGAGCAATGTGTTGAGCATTGTGACTTTGTCTTAGTCCTTTCCCTTCATGAAGTCGACTCAAGATGTATATTTAATTAATAGCGTTCCCTCACATATTAAGTGGCATACCTCTCTCATTCGTTTAAGGAGTGACCATTTCATAAATGGTTTTACTTAATTACCATTTTATGTATATGCTAGTTAAGGGCCATTACATGTGTGTCTTATTGAAAGGTATCCAGGTTACATTGGATTTGAGTATAACCACAGGAAGGCTTGAATTGGGACTTGTCCTTTTAATGAGTAAGCTTTAAAGTTTAGAGATTACAAGTAAACCCAATTTGGCATTAAAACTGGCAAGCACTCAACTCTACATAGGATAGTACTGTCTTTGAAGGAGTAGTGTCATTCTAATAAAAGGAGGGTAACCATAATTATTCTTCCATTTGATTGATGTGAAGCTTGGCGTTGGGTTCAAGAACCATCTATAATAGCTTCTTCTTGTATTAACATTGGCTTGGATACAGAGCACTACAATCAAAATAGAACACACACACCGAACCATGATGGTGTCTCCGCCTCAAGAACGTTGAGAGATCTAGTTCAGTTGGATATCAGCATGCAAAGGATTTGCACTAAAGGAAGAGTTTTCAGTGACAGAGTATTTGTAGAGTCTTGATTTTTATTTCCCTAATTACTATTGTGTTATTAGATGGTTGATGTGTGCAGGTTACACCAAAGAGCAGGCAATACCTCTAAAATCCTGAAGAGTAGTTTTGCACTCCAACTTGCATCAAGTGACAAGAATAGAGCCCTCCAAATCAATTCTGAAGGCAAAGAACTCAACAAAAAACTGAGAATAGAGACCAGAAATTAATCCATCAGAGAATCTGTGTTGGTGAAGCAAGTGGGCTATAAGTCCCTCACTCACAGATCTTATGGTATCAGAGCAGTTGAATCCATGACCGTGGAGCAACTGCAGAACTTTGAAGAGAACGTAAACTCGACATGGGTAAAGCGAAGAGAAAGGTTGGAAGACCTACAAGTCATCAATGTGTAGCTTCAAGAAGAGAATAAGCACTTGAAGGAGAAGGTTCAGAGGTTTGACCAAAGAATGGTAGAGCTGAAAAAGAAACTTGAGACCTCTGCCAAACTAATGCCATTGCTAAAGAAACGATTTGATGAATAGCAAGACTCCCTCGCAACTGTTAAGGCAAATTGGGAAAAGCGCATAATGCAGCTTGTGCAATTGGGAGAGAAGCTCATCTAGATGGATAGCTAGCAGGAGGACAGGGTCACTCAGATAATGGCTCAGCTACAACGAGAGTTGGCAAAGGAGGAAGAGGCATTGGCAAAGCTACAAGCAGTTATCCAAGAAACCAAGAAAGGAAAGCCACCATCAATTTTCACTGTCGAGGCCAGCACCATGACCAAGGCAAGTCTAGTAAGCTCACCTTCCTTAGACTTTTCTCAAGAGCAATTTGGTGAATTTGAAGAGCATACCAGCGGCATTGATTCAAAATTGTTAAGACAGATAGGCTAC
>JASDQU010689696.1:5072-19792 GCA_032191745.1 Picea mariana
GCTATGAATATCCATGATTTTCCACCTCATCTCTTCAGATAACAAGGATGAAACTACATCCTCATACTTCAATGTAGATTGAGTGGTACTACCAATTGCTACAACCAAATTATCCCAAGAGTCTGGTAAAGAACATAACAAAGTAATACACTTATCTTCTTCTACAATCGTAATATTAATAGAGACAAGTTGAATTACCAAAGTATTAAAGGCATTTAGATGTTATGTCACAGAATCTCCATCTTCCATCCTAAGATGATACAGATTCTTTCAAAGAAACAACTTGTTTACCAGAGACTTTGATTGATACAAATTTCCCAACTTATCCCATAGTTCCTTCACTGTAGATTCTCCTGAGACATTCAACAACACTGAATCTGCCAGGCAGAGTCGAATAGTACTCCTTTCTCTTTTGTACAACTTCTCCCAATCTTCCTTCGACATACCAATAGGTGGTGTACTAGTAGTTTTTGTACTAGTATGTTGTGTACCAGTAGACTGTGTGCTAGTAGAAGGTGTAGCAGTAGGCTGTGTACTAGGATCCACATCGATCCATTGTTCTTTGTCTACAAGAAGGTCCTCGACCTTGAGCTTCCATAGCTCAAAGTTTTTACCATTGAACTTCTCTATCTCGATTCTAGAAGAGCTCTCCATTCCTCTTTCTACACTCGAATAACCATTGCAAAATCTCCCACTAAACCCAGGTTTATCACAAACCCAAGATCAACTTGATCTATAAAGACCGAGCCAAACCATTAGCAACAAAGGCATCTCTTTGAAGAGAAAAACGAGCTCTGATACCACATGTAAGTTTTAAACCTATGAATTAAAGCAATGCATATAGATTCTTAAGCAAAACAAAATTTAATCAATGGCTCATACACAGAGTACACAGAGATTTTATACTGGAAACCCTCAACTAGGAAAACCTTTCTTATATTCATATATCAAATTTCACCATTCACCATACAATATATACAATGTTTTTAGGTATTCTTTAGATACCAAAACCATAATCCCTTAATCCGGGATTAATTTAGTAAACTGCTAAAAAAAAGAAAAATCCGCTAAAAATAGCAAAAACTGCCCCCAAAAAAAATTTCGGGGCACTGCCTCGAACGCTAAAGCATAACCAGGGGGGGCATACCTGGCCCCCCCAGAGACCACCCTAGGAAAGAACCCGGCACACACGACACAAAGAACACTACTAGAGGGATCGTCAAACGCAATTGTCGAATGTGATGCGCCCACACACACACATGCAAAGAATATAACACATACCCAACAATATGAAAAATAGAAAGTGAAATTGGTATTCATTGCATTTACCATTTTCTTTATTATGGCACCTTCTAAATTTTTAATCCATTCAGATTCTTTGTGTTCGCTATCATCTGGATTTTCAAGGAATTGTTCTTTAATAAATTTATGACTGTTAGTATATAGGTATATACAAAAAACAATTATTTTGGATCGTTTCTTGAGTTGCATGAAAGATTATTTATTATTTTGTCTAGTTGAATATTTCAACAAATTTGTAGATTCACATTCATTCTGTGAATGTTAGTCTCTATTAGTTAATATAAGATTTGAATTGTTAGTTTTTTTTAGTACATATCTAATCCATTTCAAAGGAAATTGATAGGGGCTTTACATTATTTTCATATAAGTCTGTAAGTGTACGCTTGGTAAATTCCTCCTGGGTAAGAACAATGGCATATTGCAAAAGCGCACGTATATTTATCGCCTCATCTCTAAAATTCATACATTCTGGGTGGATGCATTTTGTAGAGTACCGTACTACGTGGAATCTTTTCTCCTCTTGGACCTCTCCATGCTTAAATTGTTTCATGTGATTCTAGAATTATGGTAACTTTGTGTGACTGTTGTCCCATCTTTGAACAACCCAAAATTTCAATTTGAGTGACATTCCTTCCTCTCCCTTGTCTTGAAATTTTTATAAACCTTGACTTTGGTGTTCTTTTGGTTCATTGTAGGATGTTGTATGACTGGTAGTTGATATTATAAATTTGTTCTAGCAATGGGACCTGTACAAATTTGAAGAGGAAATTTTTAAAAGATCTCTGTATGTTTGGATTTTATTTTGGAAATTAATTGAGGCTACCCAATAAATTGACCTTCCTGAGCGCCCTTGATTTAATTTACTGTAATTCCTTAAATCTTAACCATTCTGAAATCTATTCACTGCCTGTAAATTTTAAATTTCGATTTTATCATAAACTAGTTCTGTTTCAAGGTCCAGATCGGGTGTCAGATCAGGTTCAGTATGACAACGTCTCTCTTGAAAATAACAATGTTAATTAACTTGTTCATGTCTAGTTTTCCCATTTCCAGTTTGTTGATTTTAATAATTGTTTTTTCTTGTTCTAAAATAGTAGTAACATCCAAAGAGTTAATTGTGAGAGTGGTGATCTCATTATTGAATTGATTGTCTTGACCTATACACGTTCACTCACCTTTCACTTGTCGCTGCAACTTCTTGACAGATCCTGCATCAAATTTAGTATCCCTTCCTCTACGGCTACAATCAATAAAAATAAATTTGTTGTACGTTCAATTAAATATAAATTATCATAAATTAGTGTCGGACCTAGGACCAGATTAAGTGCCAGATTGAGTTTTGGATTGAGTGTCGGATTTAGGTCCAGAACAAGTTCTGGATGGTGTTACGTTTTTGGTGTTGTCATTTTTTACAAATTAACAACTATTCTGTCCACCCACTTGTTGCAACATCAATGGCAGTCTTGCATTTAATTTCTACAATCTGATTTTTATCCTTGGTTCAATGATGGGTAGTTCGTAAAGATTAATTTCATTCAGGGCACTTTGCTATTGAAATTATAGAACTAAGAAATTGTGGTCAATTCTTCCTTATTGTAAACCATGATTTTGAAAGGGATATGTTAACTTCCTTTTATTTTGCAACTCATGTCCTTTGATTTCATTTTCCTTGTCTTTAAAAATTAAATTTTGTTTATCAGAAATTTTTGTCATTTCAAGGTCTGGAACAAGTGTCGGATCAAGTTTTGTATCAAGTACCAGATTAGGTGTCGAAATAGGCGTTGGATCAAGGATCAGATTATATTTCTAGAACTTTGTTGGTTGAGAGTTTTGCATGTTAGCCTTCTCACTTAGTTTGGTTCCTTAGTGGACCTATTGGTTACTCTTAAATGAAGTTATGAAGTGTTTGATATTTTTTAATCTCCTTATATATAAGATATGTAATCTAATATGTGAAACCTGTGTAGTTCTGAATTATAAGAGATCTTATTTAGTTCTTTTAAATGAATATGTAAAAATGGTTGGAATATATATATATATATATATATATATATATAGACATATATATTTCTTATTGTGATTGATCATATCAACCCCCTTTTTACATGGATTGAAGGTTGGTGTAAGTCCTTATTATTGTTTAATATGATGTTGACCTTCTTTAATAGTGTTAAATGTTTGTGTAATGTAAGGAAACATTGATTTGGGTAGGTAAATGTTTGTGTAATGTAAGGAAACATTGATTTGGGTAGGTAAAGTAGCATTTGAATCTTCCTATTGCTCAATAATATTTTAAATCTTTTCATGGTTATTTAAATGGTATGCATGCAGCTTGAATGCTTATTACTGCTAATTATGATCGATTTCTTATAGCTTATTTACAATGGAATTGTAAGTTAGATTTGGAATCTTTCCATATTGATTGTTATGATTGAGCCTTTTAGTTCTTTAAAATGGATAGGCAAGCAATAGACGTTTTTTAATTACTATTTATGATTGATTTTTATTAGTTTTATAGATTGAATACATAAGGCAAAGTAGCATCTAAATTTAATGTATTGCTTAAGAAGATTGATCTTCTTTTGTGGTTTCTTGTAAATGAATATAAAATTTTAGCCTTTAAATTCTTGATATATTTTTAGAAGTTATTCCTTAATATGAAGATGCATAGTTGAGCTACATGAGACTAAGATTTTACTTATTCTCCTTGGGTTATTATTCTTTATGTAAAATCCTCTTACTCATTTACGCTCAATTATTGCTTGAAGATTTATTAAGTAGAGTAGATTATTATTTGCACTATGATGAATTGATGATTAAGTATGTTGATAATTTTAGTCTTGAATATCGGTGTATGATTGAATTAATGGGATTTAGATGCTTCCTTGTTTCTCAGAACAATCTCCAGTCCTGAGACCTTAAGTGGTCAAAATCAACTGGATGAATCCTGGACTTGAGCGTTGTTTATGTGTCTTGGAGGTCCTAACCATGCAAGATAGGTTGGGCGGGTAGTTTCCTTATGTTATCATTTTGAGGTATGGTTGATTGAATAATAGTGATGTTGCTTTCAGTTGATTGTGATGAAATTGATTGAGTAGTTATTAATTTATGTTGTGACGCATGTCACTTATACTAACGATTGTTTCAAAGAAAAAAAAACTTTACCTATTTGTACATCACTAATTGTTGTCGTAAGAGAGGGTACGTTACATATGATATCAAAGTGGGTTCAACCCTGGGACATTGGACCGTTATACCTCCCACTGTATTAAAATTTATGATTAAAATTAAAGTCTCTAATTAAAATTTTAAATTCGTCCATGCAAGTAATCATGGTTAGTGTACATCGTGGAGGTAGACAACGTGGTGCTAGGGGAAGAGGTGTGATGCCTCCAGTAGCATCCACACCAGAGGTTTCTAACCCCCAAGGAGAAGAACAAGTCCTTGAGCAGGAACAGGATGTTGTGGGAGATGTGGTTGGTTTGTTGAGATCCTTTTAGAGGATGTCAGAGGCCTTGATTAACTGACTAGATAGAGATGAGGGCAAGGTGTCTGTACCCAATGAGGTTTCACAATGCGCTCCATCTCATAGTGGTAGAATTCACAGAGAACTCGAGAAGGTGAAGTTTCCCGAGTTCATGGGTGCCACATATGGCTCAATTGTCGAGGCATGGTTGGAAAACATGGTGATGTGATTCACACTTCATGACTACACCTCCAACATGAAATTCTACATGGAGGTATTTCAGCTGAAGAGGAGTGATCTTATATGGTGGAAGATGGTACTACCTCAACTAAACGTGGTTGTCGAAGACATTTCATGGGATTTGTTCGAGGAATGGTTCCTAGAGAGGTATTTGTCAGAGGAATTAATTGAGCGCCAGCTCAATGAGTTCAACACCTTACAATAGGGTGGTCGTATGATGCCAGATTATGAGGACATATTCATGGAGCTACTTAGGTATGCTCCACATCTGAACATGTAGAATCTAAAGGTCAACAAGTTTTTGTTAGGCCTTAAGTTAAAAATTTGAGTGAAGGTGAGGATCCTAATGCCTCAAACGTTGCACGAATAAGTCCAAAAGGCCCTCATAGATGAGGAAGATCTAAACAATAGGGTTCAGGGCAAGACTCCTACAAGATCGACTGGAAAGACGACATTAAGAGAGCAACAACATCAGAAACCAACTAGACAAGCATCAGGGCATCAAGATACGTATAGATGACCTATGTTCATGACACAATGATGAATGAATTCTCAGCAGAGGACCACTGCATCAACAACAATGTTCCCCGCAACAACAACATTTTAGGCTTGTTCAATAAAATGGGCCAGGATCTCAGGCTGGTAGGATAGCGTCTTCTACTTCGAGGAACAAGAGTACTGGACCGAAGACCGAATGTTGGACATGTGGAGAGCCACATTATCAGTGAGACTTTCTGATTGAGAAGGCCAGAGCGGCTGGATCAATAACAGACACTATAGTTGGATATTTGGGCAAGGCCCATAGGATTCATGCCATGGTGAACAATCACTAGGTCGAGCACCAGTCCATTTTTCTCGATATGTCAAGTGTGATCGTCGATCAAACCTTTAGTATTTTGATAGATCCAGGTGCTACAAAGAGATTTATTTCTAGTGCAATGCTAAAGAGAATTAAGGTAAGGGAAATCGAGTAGGACGAGTTTAGATACATTGAAATGGATTTGGGTGCCAAACAGAAGGTTGGAGTAAAGGTTACAGACTGTAGCATTAACTTGGGAGATTTTGTAACGAAGTCCAACCTATATGTCACGATCTTAGGATCTTATGACATAGTGATCAGTATGGACTGGTTGGAATCGCACGATGTGATACTCAACTGTAATATGAAATGGTTAATTTTGACAGATGATGTGGGACAGAGAAGAGTGATTGTAGGAAGGAACCAAGGAGTGTCCTTTAGGTTCATTTATTCTCTACAGATACAAAAGAGCATGTGCAAGGGATGTAAATTATATGCAAGATTAGCGCTAAACGAAAAGGGTGAGGCGAAAGGATTAGAAAACCTTTAAATAGTACGAGAGTTTACATACATATTCCCAAAAGAGTTACCAGGTTTACTGCCCCAATTAGAGTTGCAGTTTACAATAGACCTGAAAACTATAACTAAACCGATAGAAAGAATGACATATGAGATGTCAACGCTTGAGTTACAGGAGTTGAAAATGAAATTGAAGGAATTGTTGGACATGGGACTTATACGTCCAAGTGTGTAACCTTGGGGTGCGCTAGTTATTTTCATAAGAAAGAAGGATGGATCATGGAGACTTTGTATTGACTACCATCAATTGAACAAAGCGATGATCAAGAACCAGTATATTTTTCCAAGAATAGACGATTTGTTTGATTAGATGAAAGGAGCGAAAATGTTTTCGAAGATTGACTTGAGATCAGGATATCAACAATTATGGATTAAAGAGGAAGATATCCCTAAAACCGCATTCAAGATGAAATTCAGACACTATGATTTTACATTTTTACCATTCGGACTGACAAATGCTCCAGGGGTATTCATGAGTTTGATGAATGGGGTGTTCCACAAATACTTGGACAAGTTTTTTCAAGTATTCATTGATGACATATTGATTTATTCTCGGATTAAAGAAGAGGATGACAAACATTTAAGATTGGTACTACTACGAGAAAACAAATTATGCGGGAAACTGTTGAAATGTTATTTTTATCAATTGAAGATTCATTACTTAGGGAATATGATATTTGGTGAAGGTATCAATGTGGATCTAGTGAAATTAGAGTCTATTATGGAATGGATTTCATCGAAAAACATACAAGAAGTACACAACTTTATGGTTTTAGCAAGATATTACCAACGATTCGTCGAAGGCTTTTCGAGGATAGAAAATTTGTTCGCAGAATTGCAGACGAAAAAAAAGAAGTTTGTATGGATTGAGAAATGCATGGAAGCATTTAGAAGGATCAAGGAGTTGTTGAAAAAAAATCCTATTCTAAAATTCCTCGACATGGAAAAGGAATTATTGGTATGCATGGACGCATCCAAGGAAGGTTTAGGTGAATTTTTGATGCAAGACGGTTTAGCGATCTCTTACATTTCAAGGAAATTGAGAAAGCATGAGGAGAAATACGCAATGCATGACTTGGAGTTATTGGATACTGTATATTCCTTGAGAGTTTGAAGACACTATATGATTGGACATAAATTATAACTAAAGACAAATCACTATGGACTACAGCATATATTTACACAGAGTGACTTGAAATCATGATAGAGGCATTGGTCAGAACTACTTAGCGAATATGACTTCAAGATTACTTACATAAAAGTTATGGTGAATAGAGTGGTAGATGCGTTGAGTCGAAGACGACTCATATTCTTGGTAATGCCTCTTCATACGAATATTTGAGAAAATATTCTAACTATACAGATGGACAATGAGTGGTATAAAGAGGTTAAGGAAAATATTGGACAAGATACCATGATGGTACCAAAATTTGAAGGCTATTATTTAGACAATGATGGATTGTTGAGATTTAACGGAAGAATTTACGTACTACCTAATGTTGAATTGATAAATTTGATCTTGAGCGAAGCTCATAGAGAAGTGTACATGGCTCATTTTGGAGTCATGAAGATGAAGGAATACCTTAAGCCTTTATTCTTCTGGAAAGGAATGAAAGAAAACATTGTTAGTTATGTGGTGAGTTGTCTAGAATGTCAACAAGTGAAAGTTGAACATAGACATCTGGCAGGATTATTGCAACCACATGTCATTCCAGAATCGAAATGGAAGGTCATTTTGATGGACTTTATAGTTTGATTTCCACTGACGGCAAGGAGACATGACTCGATTTTCATGGTATTTGACACTCTGATGAAGAGTGCACACTTTATACCTATACATATGACGTATCAGGTGCCAAACATAGATAGAGTTTTTGTCAATGAGATTATAAGGTTACATTGTGTACCAAGAAGGATCATATCCGATCGAGGATCGATGTTTACAGACGATTTTGTACCAGTTTCCAAGAGGATTGGGGAACACAACTGAACCTTAGTGCAACATATCACCTTGAGATAGACTGGAAGACATAAATAACAAACCAAATTTTGGAAGCTATGTTGCGTATGTATGTAATGGACCAACAGAAACATTGGGAAGATTTATTTCCACTAGTAGAGTTTTCATACAACAACAGCTATCAAAGTACCTTTAAGATGGCACCGTTTGAGTTTATTTACGGGAGACCTATCAGATTCCATTGAGCTAGGATTGACTTGAGGATAGGGTCCTGGTAGGAGCCAAAGTGATCCAAGAAATGGAAGAAAACATGCAATTGATAAGACAAAGGATTAAAGAAGCACAAGATCAGCAGAAGAGTTATGTTGACCGCAGTTATGAAGTTGGAGACTGAGTTTTCCTATGGGTGAAACCACACAAGAGTTTGATCAAGTTTGGAAAGAGTGCTAAACTCTCTCCTAGGTTTGTGGGACCTTTTGAAGTTGTGGAAAAGAAAGGATCCGTGGCTTATCGACTAGCCTTGTCTGATTCTTTGAGGCATACACATGATGTTTTTCATGTATCTATTTTGAGACATTATGTTAGTGATCCTACACATGTGATTGGCATGAGTTCTTTGTAGGTGTCAGATGAGGGTGTTCTCACGGTGGATCCAATCCGCATTCTGGACCATCACATTCGAAAGTTGTGACGTCGAATAGTTGATCAGGTCAAGGTCTAGTGGGACAACTATAGTCCACACTCGGCTACCTGGGAGGATGCATATGATATGCGTCAATTGTTTCCTTACTTGTTTGATAAATTAGATATATAGATATTGTCAGATACTTTCTACTGCATTTTATATACTATACAACTTCAGGACAAAGTTTAAAATAAGAGGGGGTGTATGTAACATCCCTCTCTACTGAGCACATGTTATAGACTTACTCTTTGAGGAGACCTGCGTGCAAGTGATCCAGTTATAGTACAGTGTTATTTGTTTCGACTATGGATTTTACATTATGATGTTGATGGGTTATGATTTATTGTTACTTGATATATGTATTGATAGATCTTATTGACGAGTTTACTTGAGTGTGCAGAACACATGACAAATTATAGATGATGATGTCATCAATGGACCTCCTTGGACTCTGAATTGATTCAGGGAGTGGATTGTATTGGTTTGAGTATTTCATTTTATTCATATGTGACATATGATTGATTATAGTATGATTTTGTATATGGATCATTGACAGTGTTTTTTCAATGGATGCAGGTTGATGATGCTTGTTAATTTGAATCACATAAGGAGTAAAGGGGCCATGCATAGAAAACTAGACATTGAGGGAGAGGTGTGGCAGAGTCCCTGACATAGCCTACCAGCACTCCCGCCATGGCTCAAATTGTAGGTTAATGATTACCTAGTTCGAGAGGTCCACAATGTCGTGAGGGAAGATTGAGACAGATGCTCATGAATATTTCTAAGGGGCATGCAATAAGGTAGGGTCCTTATTCCTTATAAGCCCTTAGTCTCTCACAAGGTCGCCCGAGTGGAGTGTTGACTCCAAGGGCTGGAAAACTACCAAAACCAATCAAAAGGTGAGTGGCACCCTTGGAGAACGGGAGTGCGTCTTGAAGGGCATGCCGCGTAATTTAAAAACTTGAGTCAATGAATCTAGGTGGCCTATAAAACAATGAATTTATTTGACATTGTCGGATCTAAAATAATTAATTAATGAGTAATTTTATTAATTATAAATCCCCATAGAAGTCTAAGCTTATTCTAAGACAAAGCCTAAGTCTAAGTTTAGTTAGGGGACTAAAATAAAATATTAGAGGTAAATCAATCTAAAGAAAAAGTGAGATAAATCTAAAGATTTGATATAATGCACATATGTGCAAGAAAATACTAAAATGGAATTTTAAAATAAGAAAGAAATAAAGTAAGAGATAATAGGTGCACACATAGAATGGTATCTAAAGTCTAGCTACCACTAGTCTAACTAGAAGAAGACTCATATTTTAACTCTAACTAAGATTTAGTAAGGATTCAGTCATTAAATGAGAATCGAGGGAATAAAGAGACAAGAGAGATTTAAGAAACACATTTGGGAAATGTGAGGGAAATGGAATTTTAATTAAAATAAAAAATGTATTTACTTGTGCAACTTGGGGAGAGGGTGAATAATCCAAATTATTTAATTAAAAGAGAAAACTAATTATGCATGTGGGCATGTGTCAGTAAGGAAATTCCTATAAATCAAATGATCTATATGGGAAAGGGATCACACTGGTTATTGGTAAAGTTATGCTGCCAAATTACTTTTAACTAGTTTTACTCGTGCGAGTTGGGTTACCAAGATTGATATAGAGTGGTGGCTCTACATTGCGAGGCAAGCTTGGAGCTAGAGTATTTCTATTTTGTGTGTGCTTCGCCCCTTTGCATCTTGGGAGGATAAGGGGGAAGAAGAGTACCCCTAGCATTGCCTAGCAGGTACCAGTGAAGTCTCAATGATTAACAAGTGTTAGGCAGGAAGGAGCGCCATTTGTTGAAGAACATCTTTGAATTATTCTTCGTCGGTTACGGTATTCTTATTCCGAGAATTGTAATTTCTTTATATTTTAATTGCTAAACAAAGTTTATAAATTGTTGTAATTTGTGTTAAATTTTGAATTCGAATAGACCAGCTCCTTGATGGCTTATATGAAAAATAGAAAGTGAAATTGGTATTCATTGCATTTACCTTTTCTAAGTGAAGAAATCAAATTTTCTTTATTATGGCACCTTCTAAATTTTTAATCCATTCAGATTCTTCGTGCTCGTTGTCATCTGGATTTTCAAGGAATTTTTCTTTAATAAATTTATGACTCTTAGTAGATAGGTATATACAGAAAACGATTCTTCTGGATCGCTTCTTGAGTTTCATTCAAGACTCTTTATTATTTTGTCTAGTTGAATCTTTTCAACAAATTTGTAGATTCACATTCACTCTATAAATTGTAGTTGTTGTCAGTTAATATCATATCCAATTTGTTAGTTTCGTTTAACACAGTTCTAATCCGTTTCAAAGGAAATTGATAGGGGATTTACATTATTTTCATATATGTCTGTAAGTGTACGCTTGGTAAATTCATCTTGGGTAAGAACAAGGACCTATTGCGTAAGTGTGTGTATATTTATCACCTCATTTCTAAAAATCATAAATTCTGGGTGGATGCGTTTTGTATAGTACCGTACTCTATAGATTCTTTCCTCCTCTTAGCCCTCTCCCTCCCACACATTGATTTCTTACGACTTGGCTCTTAACATTTGAACTCCATGCTTAAACTTTTGCCTGCAATTATGGAATTATGGTAACTCTGTGTGACTGTTGTCCCATCTTTGAAGAACCCAAAATTTCAATTTGAACAATTTTCCTTCATCTCCCTTGTCTTGAAATTTTATAAACCTCGAGTTTGGTGTTATTTTGGTTCAATATAGGATGTTGTATGACTAGTAGTTGATATTATAAATTTGTTATGGCAATGCAACCTGTACAAATTCAAAGAGGGAGTTTTTAAAATATCTCTGTATGTTTGGATTTTAATTTGGAAATGAATTGAGGCTACCTAATAAATTGATATTCCTGAGTGCCCTTGATTTAATTTACTATAGTTCCTTAAATCTTAACCATTCTGAAATCTATTCGCTGCCTGCAAATTTTAAATTTCAATTTTATCAGAAATTAGTTTGTTTCTAGGTCTGGATCAGGTGTTAGGTCAAGTTCTACATGGAAGCGTCTCTCTTGAAAATAACAGTGTTAATTAACCTGTTTGTGTCTGCTTTTCCCATTTCCAGTTTTTTGATTTTAGTAATGATTTTTCCTTGTTCTAAAATAGTAGTAACCTCCCTAGAGCTAACTGTGAGAATGGTGAGCTCATGATTGAATTGATTTTCTTGTCCTATACACGTTCACTCACCTTCCACCTGTTGCTACCACTTCTTGGCAGACCCTGCATCAAATTTATTATCCCTTCCTCTAAGGATACAATTAATAAAATTGTTTTTGTTGTACGTTCAATTAAATATAAATTATCATAAATTAGTGTTGGACCCAGGACTAGATTAAGTGTCAGATTAAGGTTTGGAACACGTTCTGGATGGTGCTGCATTTCTGGTGATATCATTCTTTACAAATTAACAACTATTATGTTTGCATGTTCGCTGCCACGTCAATGACAGTCTCGCGTTTAATTTATATAGTCTATTTTTTATCCTTGGTTCAATGATGGGTAGTTCACAAAGATTAATTTCATTCAGGGCACTTTGCTACTAAAATTCTAGAACTAAGAAATTGTGGTCAATTCTTCCTTATTGTAAACCATAATTTTGAAAGGAGCACGTTAACTGCCTTTTATTTTGCAACTCATGTCCTTTGATTTCATTTTCCCTATCTTTAAAAATTAAATTTTGTTTATCACAATTTTTTTTTATTTCAAGGTTTGGAACAAGTGTCAGATCAAGTTTTGTATCAAGTGTCGGATCAGGTGCCAAAATAGGTGTCAGATCAAAGGTCGAATTAGATTTCTAAAAATTTATTGGTTGAGAGTTTTGCATGTTATCCTTCTCACTTAGGTCGGTTCCTTATTGGACCTATTGGTTACTCTTAAATGAAGTTGTGAGGTGTTTGATCTTCTTTTAATCTCCTTATGTATATAAGATATATAAGCTAATATGTGAAACATGTGTAGTTCTGAATTATAAGATATCTTATTCAGTTTTTTTAAATGAATATGTAAAAATGGTTGGAATAATTATATATATATTTCTTATTGTGATTGATAATGTCATCCCTTTTTACATGGTTGGTGTAAGTCCTTATTATTGTTTAATATGATGTTAACCTTCTTTAATAGTTTTAAATGTTTATGTAATATAAGGAAGCATTGATTTGGGTAGGTAAAGTAGCATTTGAATCTTCCTATTGCTCAATAAGATTTTAAATATTCTCATGGTTATTTAAATGGTATGCATGCAGCTTGAATGCTTATTACTACTAATTATGATTGATTTCTTATAGCTTCTTTGCAATGGAATTTTAAGGTAGTCTTGGAATCTTTCCATATTGCTTGTTATGATTGAACCTCTTAGTTCTTTAAAATGGATAGCCAAGCAATAGACTTTTTTTAATCATTATTTTTGATGGATGTTTATTAGTTTTATAGATTGAATACATAATGCAAAGTAGTATCTAAATTTAATGTATTACTTAAGAAGATTGATCTTCTTGTGGTTTCTTGTAAATGAATATATAATTTTAGCCTTTAAATTCCTGATATATTTTTAAAAGGTATTCCTTAATATGAAGATGCATAGTTGAGCTACATGAGACTAAGATTTTACTTATGCTCCTTGGGTTACTATTCTTTATGTAAAAGCCTCTTACTCATTTCCGCTCAATTATTGCTTGAAGATTTATAAAGTAGAGTAGATTATTATTTGCACTATGATAAATTGATGATTAAGTATGCTAATAATTCTAGTCTAGAATAGCGGTGTATGATTGAATTAATGGGATTTAGATACTTCCTTGTTTGTCAAAACAGTCGCCAGTCCTGAGACCTTAAGTGATCAAAATAAATCAGATGAATCATGGACTTGAGCGTTTCTTATGTGTCTTGGAGTTCCTAACTATGTATGATAGGTTGGGTAGGTAGTTTCCTTATGTTATCATTTTGAGATATGGTTGATTGAATAATAGTGATGTTGCTTTCAGTTGATTGTGATGAAATTGATTGAGTAGTTATTAATTTATGTCGTGGCGCATGGCACTTGTACTAACGATTGTTTTAAAAAAAAAATATTTACCTATTTGTACATCACTAATTGTTGTCGTAACAAAGGGGGCGCTACAAGAAACATGCACAATTTTACACATTATGAATTTATTGTTACTTTTCATTATAATGTGTCGAGATTGTGAAAATGTATAGGAAATTGATATATGGTTAAGAACATGTGTCAACCATATCTGAGTGGGTCTAATGGTTAAGAACATGTATTTCCTCCTCTAAAATTATAGATTCAAATCTAAAAAAGGTAGGATATGTATATCTTCATAAATAGTCAAATCACTACGTCAAAGAGATCCCTTGTTTTATTTTATTAAATTATTATTTATTATAAAAAAGTATTTATTTGCTTTATAAAATACATGATGATATACCTCCACTAGTGGTTCTATGCCTCTTAATACATGCTAGTCCTTCGTAGGTCATCATAATCATGCAAGCGAGTTGCATGTTGTGATGGATGTATTTCTTTGCCCACGTTTTAATGGCTTTACACTTTGGCAATAATTAAATCACACTCATCAAATCAAAGGAAACGTATTAAAAAATAATCGTAT
>JASDQU010689698.1:38043-50609 GCA_032191745.1 Picea mariana
CATCAACTAGTCTGCGGAGTTGATGCAACTGAAGCCCGCCTTCGTCGAGCGCAAGAAGAGAAAGAATAGGCCATAGTGGCCTTGAAGCAAGCACAAGAAGAAATGGTAGAGCAACACTGGGTTGCACAAAAGGAGAAAGAGGACCTTCAATCCAAGTTTGAAGAAGAGAGAGTGCAGGCCAAGCAAGAAAAAAAACAGTTGCTCATAGAACAACGGGGAGTCAAAGAATCAGTCGACAGAGCACTTCGCTCTATGATAGGCTTAGAGCCAAAGGTAGAAGACCGAGTGGAGCATCAAGTAGCGCAGCTCGCAGAAGATATCCAACAACTACAATAAAGAATAGTAGACTTAGATCTTCGAACAATGCCCAACACTCCGTCGGATGTACGAGATCAAAGAGAATCAACTGCTTGAAGCACAGTTGAAAGAATCAAGGCCCTCACCATGGTATGTAAACAACTAAGTGATCATAGTGCCCAGACTTATGAGTGACTCACAGAGGATTCTGAATTAAAGGCACTGGAGTCACAAATCCATGAGGCAAAGCAACAAGCAGAAACATTACAGGCGTAGTTGAAGCCCCTCTCAACAGTCGAAAGGATGAAGTGATCCCAAGAACAACACAATGCCCAACAACAAGTCCACACCATTCAGAGTAGAGTAATGGAAGTGACTTAGAGACTCCAACCAATTCAGGACGAGGCTTGCCAACTATTCACAGATATTGAAGGTCGAGGACCAGAACTAGAGCAAGTCGTCACTACAGTTGAACAATGCTAAGAGGGACCTATGAACGAAGCAGTAATCCAAGAGTTTGTAGAATAGGAGGCTGTGGCACAACAACAATTCGAAGCAACTCAAGGATTTTGAATTAGAGCTACCCAGACCAGAGTGACTTGGGATGAGTCACAGGTGAGTGTTGGGGGCATGTTGGCCCTTGACCTACTTTTGGGACTTCAACAGGCTATCAAAGGAAGAGCACAAGTCGAAGCAGAGATCACGGGATCTCAACCCCTTTTTAGGGCCTTTTGGGTTTTGGGCTTATGTAACGGGTATGGGGATGTCAGCCCATGGGTTTACCCATGTTTAGGCCTCTTTTGTAATGTATAAATAGAAAGCTAGGTGATGTAAGTGTGTGTATGTATGCTAAGTGCAAAGGCACAAGTGTGTGATACCAAGTGCTAAGTGCAAAGGCACAAGTGTGTGATACCAAGTGCTAAGTGCAAGTGATAGTGTACATGCTTTGTGCTGTAACCTAACTTGGGGAAGGAGGATCTGATGTGGTGCATGCAGATCTCCTGTCCTATGTGGAGTAGGAGCTTGTGGCTCTCTGCATGTAGTTGACTGACCGAAGATAATAAAAGAGAAGAAGAGTTGGTGGACGTAGCCCCAGGCTGGGGGTGAACCACGTATATCCTGTGTTGATATGCTTTGTACGATGCATTGATGTGTTTATGTGTTTACTTTCTTAAGTGATTCGATATAGATGAATGATAGATAGATCTATTAATGCTTTGTGCTTAATAATATGACTGAATGCTAGATCTAACCTATATGAATGTGCTTAGTGCTTGAATAGGCTAGATCTGGGTGAAACTGCGGTGCTATGTAATTAGGTTTTTATCTATGAAGTAGATACTGATTAAACACTGATGAGTTGTAATTGCTAAGTGCTTTGTTAAGGTGTTGTAATCACATATCGGTGTCTTAGCTAAGGTTGCAGACATCTAAGTCCTACAACCACCCCTGCCTCTACCTCGGGTGAGACTTCATCTGCTTTGTAGGTGTTGTCGAAAGGGTCGGTAGTTAGGGTTTTGTCGGTGTGTTGTTGTAGTGTTGAACCTTGTTTCTGGCAGGGATGTCAGCATTAGGATGTCGTGGTGATGTTCAATCATCGGTGGGGGCTGGTGTCGGAGTAAGAGGACTCCATGAGGTGGAGAGGAACCTTCATGGATTGACCATGGTTGTTCCCTCTATGAGGATACATGATGTACCTTTGCACCTTCAGAGTCACACAGTCGGAGTGCTGGAAGGCCTCGGTCATCTATTGCAGCGAGTGGCCAGAGCAATTGTGTGCTATGTTGAGCACAATGTAGTGCAGGAAGACGAGTAGAGTCTCTTTTCATAGTAGTCTTTTATGATGATGTCACAAGAATAATGGCCCACATTTTTGCTCTGCTATGTATATTTTTGAATAATGTGTTTTGACACACTTTTGCTACTTTACACACACACACACACACACACACACATATATGAGTTTTTCCATGGCTACTTATGTTTTTAAATGATGTGATGTTTTAATTTACATGATTTATGTTTTGAATGCTTATATATGTGTGATGTGCCAATCCAACATATAATTTGCTAATGAATATGTAATCGTATTCAGTTCTCTCGATATATGTCTATATTCTAAGAAGTCAAAAAATATCTCGAGACGATGAACCCTTAGATAAAGACATGGCAATACTAGATTACGAACAATGTATTCATGGTTAAGTTGATATATCAGGAGTTGAGAATCAAGGTTGATAATCAATTGAGATATACCTAAAGAAGAAGCTTTGGTTAAAATTCCAATTACGACATGATATTCTACAACGTTATTGGTTGTATATCCGAGGCAAATTCCTTCTGAACTCACTAACTCTCCAGAGTGGTAGATGAACGAACCTGTAGAAGCTATGTTCTAGGTATGTCGACTAGCGCCATCTGCAAATCCAAAATAGATAGGAAAGGATGTTGTCATCTGTGCATTCAAAAATAAAGAAAAGGATAAGCAACTTAAAAGATGGGGCAAAATGCGCACACGCAAAAGTAAAGACACAACAAACCAAAAAACATATAGTAAAATAATGTACAAAGCACACTTGCGAGATATTCTATGCATAGTATGTTTTTAGGTAAAGTTCATTTCAGGGCTCACCGAGAGATAATCCATCGTAATCTACTAACTCATAGGCACCTCTCTGTAGCACACGCTTCATGATGTATGGCCCATGCCACATAGGTTCTAACTTACCTACACCAAGTTTGTCATGATATTGGTAATAGACTAGGACCAGATCTCCTTCTGCGAAAGCGCGAGGTTGAACAAACTTATTGTATTGAGTCTTGATGCGTTTTTGATATGTCTTTTTAATGAGAGCAATATCACAACGTGTTTCATCCAACTTTGTTAGATATAAAAATCGTTCTTCTTTAGTAGAAGTGTGGGGTGGGATCTCTAGGTGAGTTTAAAGGATGGAATCTCACAATCAATAGGAAACACTGCTTCCAACCCATATACCAACTGGAATGGTGTAAATACAATGGCTGTTTTAACTGAAGTTCGATAAGCCCAGAGTGATGAGAAGAGTTACAAATACTAAGAATTTTTGTTCACCCCCACCATGCGTTGAAGCATGGTTTTCAGGAGTTTGTTGATGGATTCAACTTGTCTATTGGCCCAAGGATAGTAAGGGGAGGAATTTTCATGACAAAAACCCAACTTGGTGCACAATTCACCCATCATATGGTTTTGGAAATGGGATCCATGATCAGTTACAGTAGCTTGTGGGAATCTGAAGTGAGTGATGATGTGATTGAACACAAAAAGTGTTGCAGTTCAGCCATTGTTAAGAAATGTAGGCATAGACTCATCCCATTTAGTGAAATAATTGAATGCAATGATAATATAACCATGCCCCCCGGATGAGGTAAGCTTGCATTGAATGAATTCAATACCCCATTTTGAAAAGGGGTCGATGGCGACAATTGGATGGAGTGCAGATGGGTGGGTACGTGATTTCTTCTTAAATATTTGACAAGGTAGGCATTTTTTAAGGGCCTCAATGTTGTCTTTGAATATGGAAGGCCAAAAATAACCGACACGTAAGATTTTTTGGGTTGTAGCCATCCTAGAAAGATGACCATCACAAGCTCCAAGGTGACAGTCATTTAAAACTTGCTCAGCCTCTTCATGAGTTAAGAAACGTCGTAGAATAGTATCGATACCATGGTGATAAAAAGTGTCGCCAACGATAAGGTAGTACCTTGAATGGTGTCTAATGTGATGTTGTTCATCACATGAAATACATGGCTGGAAGCATTAGGTTTAGAGATATAGAAGAATGTCTCCATACCATGGATCAGACATACTAATGAGGAACAATGACTCATCTGGAAGGTAATCATTGGGATCAATATCCTCATCGGTATGGGGAAGATTGCAAGTTAATTCGACAAAAAATAACGATGTCTTTGCTTTGGATTTGGCAAACTCGTGATCGAATTCTTCGAGAATGATGATCCATTTGGAATATTTTCCCCCAAGTACTTGACGAGTCAAGATGTGGTACATGGGGTTCGAGTTTGCAATGATCGCGGTAGTGTGAAGAAAAATATAGTGTCAAAACCTTTGGACAAAATTGACTGCTGCCAAAGCCAAATTTTCAACATGTGAATAACATAGTTCATGACCGGAAAGGCTCTTATTTAAATAGTAGATCGCATGTTCGGCATCGTCATCATCATCTTGTACTATCACCATGGTAATAGTGGAAGTAGAGGCAATCAAATAAAGGATGTAATATCTCGCATAGTTGGGGGGATGTAACAACGATGTATTCGTTAAAGCATGTTTGAGATCATCAAATGAGCGTTGAGAAGTTCCATCCTAGATAAAAGGGGCATCCTTTTGTAGTCATCTCATGAATCCTTTAGTAATTTCGGCATAATTGCATATAAAACGACGTAGAATTTTTTCCCTCCCTTGCAAACTTTGAATTTGAGTAAGATTGTTGGGAGGAGGTAAAGAGAGAATATCTTTGAATTTTAAGGGATCCACCCTAATCCCATCTTTGGACACTATGAAGATGATAAGTCTCCCTGATTCAACAACAAAAGTGCATTTATGGGGGTTCAAACATATGTTGTAATGCCTACATATAAGAAAGATTGCTATTAGATGACCAATATGATCTTGTCGATGAGCCGAATGAGCTGGAAAGTCATCAAGATAAGGTTCAACAATATGTTTGATTTCGTGGAAAGCATAAGATATAGCCCGCTGAAAAGTGGCTCCAACATTTTTAAGGCCAAAAGGTAATTTCCAATAGGCGAAAGTCCCCCATGGGAAGATGTGTTGGGTATGTGTTATATTCTTTGCATGTGTGTGTGTGGGAGCGTTAGATTCGACAACTACATCTGACGATCCCTCGTAGTAGCGTTTTTTGTGTCGTGTGTGCTGGGCGCTTCCTAGGGGAGTCCTAGGGGGGGCCATGTATGCCCCCCCCTGGTTACCTGCACAACGCCTCGATTTTTTTTTTTTGCGGTTTTTGCTATTTTTAGCGGATTTCACTATTTTTAGCAGTTTACTAAATTAATCCCGGATTAAGGGATTAGGGTTTTGGTATCTTCAGAATACCTAAAAACATTGTATATATTGTATGGTGAATGGTGAAATTAAATATAATGAAATAAGAAAGGTTTTCCCGATTGAGGGCTTTTGGTATAAATCTCTGTGTACTATGTGAATGAGCCATTGATTAATTTATGTTTTACTTAAGAATATATATGCATTGCTTTACTTCGCAGTTTTAAAACTTACATGTGGTATCAAAGCTCATTTTTGGCTTTAGAGGGACGCCTTTGTTGTTGAGGGTTTGGCTCGGTCTTGATAGATAAAGTTTATCTTGGGTCTGTGATAAACCTGGGTTTAGTGGGAGCTTTTGCAGTGGAGATTCGAGTATAGAAAGAGGAATGCGAGCTCATCTAGAATCGAGATAGAGAAGTTCAACGGTAAAAAATTTGAGCTATGGAAGCTCAATATGGAGGACCTTCTTGTAGACAAAGAACAATGGATCGTTGTGGATCCTGGTACATAACCTACTGGTACACCGTCTACTAGCACACAGGCTATTGGTACAAAACCTACTAGTACACAAACTACTAGTGCACCACCTACTGGTATGTCGAAGGAAGATTGGGAGAAGTTCAACAGAAGAGCAAGGAGTACTAATCGACTTTGCCTAGCAGATTCGGTGTTGTTGAATGTCTCGGAAGAATCTACAGCCAAGGAACTATGGGATAAGTTGGGGAATTTGTATCAATCAAAGTCCCTGGTAAACAAGTTTTTTCTTCAAAAGAAGTTGTATCATCTTAGGATGGAAGATGGAGATTCTATGACAAAACATCTAAATGCCTTTAATACTTTGGTAAGTCAACATGTCTTTGTTAATATTACGATTGCAGAAGAAGATAAGTGTATTACTTTGTTATGTTATTTGCTAGACTCTTGGGATAATCTAGTTGTAGCAATTGGTAGTACCACTCAATCTACATTGAAGTATGAGGATGTAGTTTCATCCTTGTTATCTGAAGAGATGAGGTGGAAAAGCATGGAAAGTCATAGAACAGATGATTTATTTGTAAGAGGTCGTACCCAAGACATGAATCCTGGTAAGCCTCGGGGGGAGGGGAGATTTAAATCTACAGGTAGATCTAAGTCTCCAAGAAAATCTTTGAGGAAATGTTGAAAGTGTGGTAAAACGTAGCATTATAAGAAAGATTGCAAGTCTAAGAAGGTTTATAAACCAAAGGGATCTAATAGTACCTCTTCCACAGAGGAGAAAACCTCCACTAAAGAAGGAGGTGATGTTTACCTAGCATCTACAGGTACACATGCAAATCGTGATGTATGGTTGATCGACTCAGGTGCATCATACCATATGAATCCTCACAGGGAGTGGTTCTCTAAATATGAAAAATATGATGGTGGTGATGTATTCCTAGGAAATGATTCGACAGCTAAAATCATGGGACGTGGAAGGGTTAAGTTTTTGCTAAAAGATGGAAGGATTATAATTCAGAGTGCAATCTTCCTGGCAAAGAACCCAACTTATCATTCGAAGACAAAGCATATTGATGTTCAGTATCACTTTGTGAGAGACATGGTTGAGGAAAAGAAGGTGTTGCTAGAAAAAGTTAACACTTTGAAGAATGTTGCAGATTCATTGACAAACTCTGTAAGCACAGAAACGTTCTCCTGTTGTAGAGTAACAATGGGCATTGCTGCCCTAGATTGTTGACTATATAATCATGGGATCCATGGATGCAAAGAAAACAACAAGTGGGAGAATGTTGGGTATGTGTTATATTCTTTGCTTCCTAGGGGGGTCCCAGGGGGGGCCAGGTATGGCCCCCCCTGGTCACGTGCAGCGTTCGGGGTAGCGCCCCAAAAAAATTTTTGGGGCAGTTTTTGCTATTTTTAGCGGATTTTGTTATTTTTAGTGGTTTACTAAATTAATCCTGGATCAAGGGATTAGGGTTTTGGTATATTTAGAATACCTAGAAACATTGTATATATTGTATGGTGAATGGTGAAATTCGATATAGTGAAATAAGAAAGGTTTTCCCGGTTGAGGGTTTCCGGTATAAATCTCTGTGTACTATGTGAATGAGCCATTGATTAATTTTTGTTTTACTAAAGAATATATATGCATTGCTTTAATTCGTAGGTTTAAAACTTACAAGATGAAGGTTTTTTTGTGTTGATAAACATGTAAAATATCGATATGGTTATAGCCAGAGAAGCCATCCATAAAAGAGAAAATGACGCTTATGGTGCAATTATCAATAATTTGGTCGATGAAGGGCGTAGGGTAATTGTCCTTTGGACAAGCCTTATTTATATCCCTATAGTAAACAAAAACATGAATTATCCCTCGTTTCTTGGCGACTGAAACAATGTTGGAAACCCATTGGGTCAAAGGGACATGATAAATAAAACCATATTTCAGTAACTTTTCTACTTCTTTCTTGATTTCCGCAGTTTTCTTGGGATGAATAGGGTGAAGTTTTTGTCTTACAGGTTTAACTCCAGGGTAAGTTTTGATTTCATGAAAACGATTGAAGGGTCGATCCCTGGAATTTCTTCATAGCTCTAGGCAAAGATGTCACATAATTCGTTAAACAAGGTGGTGTAAGTTTCAATCTCTTCAGTTGAATAGTTCGCACCTAGTTGTATGTTTTCCACAACACCTTATTTTGTGGATATGTCAACACTAATGGTTTGAGACATGTTTCCCAAATTTCCCTCAGAGATTGTATCCTGAGTGAGTATTAGAGATTGGGGAGCATCGACAATATCGGTGGGAAAGATAGATGAAATATCTTTCTCAATGTCATCCAAACTAGGAAGAAAGAATGAGCGATGGTGGTTGTCATCCCATGGTACCTCCTCGATATTGAGCATTTCCATAATGGATTCATCAGATGGAAAAAATTTGTAGAATGTAATCAAAAGTGGAGGATAGGGAATTTAACCAAGATGGTAGAAAATAGGAATTAGACGCCAACAGATGTTGGTCATCAGGTGAAGGAGAGGCAGATTGAATGGTGTCGTATTCCACCTCAGCGGGACTAAGTGGCATAGTGTCACCTAGTATATCGAATTCTAAGGGGCTAGGTATGATCCATGGATCAAATGATTTAAGGGATTGATGTACCATAGTCAAAAACATATTAACTGTTGCGATATGTTGCGTAGTTGGAGGAAGAGGTGTGGGGAAAGTTCCCATGAGTGAAGAATCTTTCAGTAAACCTACCCCTACACTTTCATAACAAATCTTTGAATCCCCCAAAAATGGAATAATTGTTGGTTGTTTGAGTGCGAGCATTAGGGGTGAAATAATCTAATTGATCGATGGTCACTATTTTTCCTTGATGAAGAAATTGGACACATCGAAAAATCGGGGAGGTGACAACAAACATGGAATAAAACCAACTTCTTCCTAGAAATAAGTTATAATCTAGAGGAGCTTTGACTACTTCTACATCGACGAAAATAGTTTCCCACCCTAGTTGAATGGCTAATTATTGTAACAATCCATGAGGTTATAAACCTCTTCCATCAAATGATTTTAACATGGTTGGAGATTGATTAAGACCAGACTTGATTTAAGGCCTTTCCAACAGGATAAGAACATGACACATGTGGATGCTCCCTCATCCAATATAGTGCGATCAATATGTTGATTATGAACAACAACATCAATTTGGAATGCAAGTTGGTGAGAGAGGCACGATTTAAAATTGTCCAGGTTAAATGTGATATTATTTGATGACTCGGGATATATAGCTTCGATGGTTGCCAAGAGAGTCCTGCATTGGCTAGGGCAGTGTTGCAGAACTTTGAGAGCCGACATCACACAAGGTGCTTGGGGAAAATATTCAACAATGTTGTAGTTTTTGTCAGCACGAGAGTTAGGATTAAAGGTCAAATTTCTGATTGTACTCTTGTGTGGGCGTAATATAGAGTCAAAATTCAGTTTGTCAATCTGGAGAGGTCTAGACAGAGGGGTAACTGAAGTGGAAGGTGGATCATTCACAGTTCCATTAGTTACACTTTCCTTACCGAGTTTACCTGGGGGTGTGTCATATGTCATAGTTTCAGTTGTAAAATCTACACCATTAAACATATAAATGTGTCCATTCGATGAAGCATTTTCGTTAGGAGGATGACCCAGGTTTCCTCCTCATGGAGGTGCATGATTTTGTGAAACCGATGACTACTTCTATGGAAAAAAATGAGTTAAAATAGTGGGTTGAGAATTTCCTTTAAATAATTTAGCTACCTCTTCTCGGTGGGGACAATNAGCACGAGAGTTAGGATTAAAGGTCAAATTTATGATTGTACTCTTGTGTGGGCGTAATATAGAGTCAAAATTCAGTTTGTCAATCTGGAGAGGTCTAGACAGAGGGGTAACTGAAGTGGAAGGTGGATCATTCACAGTTCCATTAGTTACGCTTTCCTTACCGAGTTTACCTGGGGGTGTGTCATATGTCATAGTTTTAGTTGTAAAATCTACACCATTAAACATATAAATGTGTCCATTCGATGAAGCATCCTCGTTAGGAGGATGACCCAGGTTTCCTCCTCGTGGAGGTGCATGATTTTGTGAAACCGATGACTACTTCTATGGAAAAAGATGAGTTAAAATAGTGGGTTGAGAATTTCCTTTAAATAATTTAGCTACCTCTTCTCGGTGGGGACAATATCCTGTGTAATGATCTTCAGCACACCAATTTCTGTTACGGAAAATTTCCCCTGCGGATAGGTGAATTTTCCCTTGGATTACAGACCCCTACACCAATATAGAAAATTACATTTGGACACTACAATTCATATAGATTCATTTTGTCCATCGAAAAAGAGAGAAGGAGGGGAAGTATGATGTACCTCGTTTATGAAGTTTTTCCAAGCTTCTCCAATCTGCGAGCTCCAATCAGTACTTGCAATGGACAACAAGAAACAAATGACTATCTCCTACTCTAATGGATTAGACAAAAAAAGTTCATCTATGCGGATTAAGAAAACCATAAACAAGCACATGTGAACACACACTTGAAGAAAATAGGCCAAGTATATTAATGAGAACTTAGAAAGGAAAACATACAATCTTCAGATGATGTTGCACCAACCTCTCCAAGTACTCCTCATCCAACCCTTGCTCAAAAGATCCACAATCAAAATAACGATGCTTTACTGATTTCTCCTCCTTTTCACCATGGAAATGCCTCCATTTATAGCCTTTTAGAGGCTCAACCACCTTGAGTATATTTGGAATTGGTTGAGGATATAGCTCCATTAGTTGTGATATCTTCTTAGATGCATCCTTGGAATCAGATTTGAGCCAAACTAACCAAACCCATCCATAACTGTCTTTAGAGGAAAGTGGGATTTCCTCCAAGATTCCCTCAACCAACTCAACGCTCCCTTAAATAGGGCAACAAAGTGTTGTACCACCCCCATTAAGATGGACAAGGAGTGATAGCACTCCCTATGTATGAACAACATAGCGCTCATCTTCCAAAATGTCACGAAGATGAGTAATTCCCTAGGTAAAATACATGTTCCAACTGTGAGATGATGGGACTTCTTCTTATAACAAGTTTTAGGAGTTGTAGCAAGTTTGTTTATGGCGTCGTTAGAGATGCGACACTTAGGAAAAGTGAATGTGACACTTACAATAACTGTGACAATAAAAGTGTGATATTTGCGACACTTACAACACTTGCGACACTTACGACACTTGCGACAATGAAAGTGAGACACTTGCGACAATGAAAATGCGACAATGTTGAAGTGAGGAATTTTGTTGTGTAACAAATATGCCCACTATTTGTAATAAATTAATAACGAGAAAATCAAGTGTTTTGTCTCTAATGTATTATAATTCTTGTTGAAGCCTCTACATCCCCCAATTTTTTTAAATTTGGGGACCCTCATATTTTATTAGTGTTGAGAACTGGTGATTTTATCTATGGTATAACTTTAAATTGGGGACCCTCATATCTTATTAGTGTTGAGAACTGGTGATTTTATCTATGGTATAACTTTGTATACATTTTGATCTATGGACTGATTTTTTCACTATGCATGATTTCT
The DNA here is from genome assembly GCA_032191745.1 of Picea mariana. NCBI lineage: Eukaryota > Viridiplantae > Streptophyta > Pinopsida > Pinales > Pinaceae > Picea > Picea mariana. The sequence continues at coordinate 49,478 of JASDQU010689698.1, forward strand.
TGTGTCATTTTTCCTTTCTTGCTTTTCAATTGATTGCCCTTTCAATTTTCATCTCTTAATCTCACCTTACTCTTCTTAATATTTTGGTGAAGAATAAGTAATATTTTATATCTTTATGACCCTTTAGCATAGTAGTTCAAAACTTTCAATTTTATAGTTTCTCCAATACTATCGGAGGGGTTTCAAATTTCAATACTTTATTTTCTTCCGCTACACTCTTGAAGCCTTTATCAATTTTTTTTTTTGTTTCTCCCTAATAATCTTGCAAAGTCTGCTTGATAATCAATTTCCACTTCTCATCTAATATTGAAAAAGTTGTTAGAATGTGTTAATGATTGCATTGTGGTCTGATGTAAATTCCTATGGCATTTTTAAAATTTATTCTTCAATAACTATCTATCTTGTAAAAAGTGTTTATCCCACATGCATCATGGAAATTGTTCTCCTTTCACTCTCTCATATATAATTGAGGTGAAGGAGGCCATTTAGGTGTGAAAATGTAATGTGAGGTAATGCATATGTGGGGATGCTCTTGCATTGTAAGATTGAAGAGTTTACCTAAAGAATAGAAGACCAAATTCCGTGGATGTTTCCCAACATTGGGGTTTTACCATGTAAACCTTGTCTCTCGTGTCTCTCTTATTTCTTACATTCTTATTTAGTGATTTATATAATGCTTTGCCTAGGAGATTAAACTAGTTAGATTCTTATGTATATGTTATTTCATATTTGCTTAATCTAACATAGAATCAAAGCGGGTTACTGAGCTCTATCTCCTTGCATAAATTCTACATTGCTTTTTTTGCATCAGACTTTAGTAGATCTCTTTGTTTGCAGATATGCAATCAAATATGGACAACCACTTAGGTTTTCACCAGATCTGAGCATATCTCACCATTTTTGTGCATTTTTCAGCAAATCTGCCTCACCATTGTTTTCAGAACAAAGGAATTAGTCAGAAATGATTATTTTCTAGTTAAGTCTGGCTTCCATTTGCCCAAATTTGAATTAATTTATGTAGCCTAGCCTAGGATTTTTTTTTTTTTTTAAATCTAAAGTTTTTGAGGCACATTTTTTAGGTTTGGTGATTTCCAAGCATATTTTTTTACCAAGCCTAATTTGTTTTCCGAAC